>JAOTRH010031658.1:0-54532 GCA_034768845.1 Heliamphora exappendiculata | reverse complement strand
TATATAGATGTGGAGAGAGAGAGAGAGAGAGAGAGAGAGAGAGAGAGAGGAGGGAGGGAAGAACCTGTAGAAGCAGAGTTGAGAAGCAAGGAAAGAAGAAAAACTTTAGAAACGAGATCAGCGTGTGGGAGATTTTCCAGGCAAAACTCTGGAGTTGTGGCGAAGGAGAATCCGAAGTTGGGAGCGATCTGAGGCACATTTTTATACGCGTCTGTAGGAATGTAGATATAAATGTTGGGAAAGTTTGGGGGAAAAGCAGAAGAAAGAGGAACAGGCTGGCGAGATTTTCCTACGCACCAAACACGGCATGGTTTTTGGACCGTGGAGAGATCGACATTGTGGGGCTTGAAGGGTAATTCCAAAGTCCAGCAATTGGATTGGACCGTCGAGTTTTAATAATTTTATGTTTAAAATGGATTTATTTTAATTATTTGAGTTATTTATTTTATTATTTTTAGTGTGTAAATTAATTATAAATTTGTTTTATTATTCTTAGTATGTAAGCTAATTGTGCAAAAAAAAATTTAAAAAAATTTTAAATTAATCTTTTTTTAGATTTCATAAGAGTTTTAGTCTTATCATATTTATTTTATCAATTTTAATCCATCATAACTTAGGATAAAGTTTTATAACTGATTTACTCTTATTTAATAGATTTAATTTTTTTTATCATATTTAAAATTTGAATTTAAAAAATATAAATCCTAACAATCTAAACCATAGTTGTCGCTTCTATATTCTTCATTTTCTACCCTAGCAACATTGTGTCTCATTCTCTATAAAACTAAAGTTCCACCAACCTTTCGTCGTCGTCACCTCTCGTCGCTGCCGTCGTCCAAGTCACCGTCATTGCCTCTCGTCGCCGCAGCTTCCCCTACCACCCCCGTCACCCCTCACTACTGACATGAGCCGCCTCCATCGTGGCTAAATCTCGTTGCAACCGCCTGTGTTAGCATAAGAATTTTTTATTTAAATTTTGATAATTTTTATAATTTATTTGTTAAGAATAAATTAATTTAAAAGAATAATATTTAATATTTCTAAAAAGATAATATTGATACAAAATAAACAAACGAGTTGACACCTTTAACTATAAGAGATGATTCATCTCTCAATGGATTAAACATTTAAAGTATTCTTGAATGAAAATATTTTGTGTTGACCCCAATTAATAATTGAGTCAACACTTAATGCAAATAATACTTTAAAATATCAAATATGTCAACATCTTTGAGCAAATTCGTCGACATCCTAACATATTCGTTGAATATGTTTCAAGTATTAAAAACTAATGTCGACACAATAGATTTTTGGTCGACACAAAAGAGTCAAAACTCTCTATACTCAAAAAGAGTCGACACTGAGTTTGAATTGACACAAAAGTGATTTTTCATTTTTGTTATTCGAAATTTTGAGTTGACACAAATTGAAAAAGAATCGACATAAAAGTACCAAGACCACCTCACTACTACAGTAATAACTAAAATCTCGCTTTAAAAATGAAAAGATCTCAGTTTTTATTAAAACGTGATTAAAAAAAATAACAAAGATTTTTCATTTCGGTTTTTATTAAACCCGAGATGATATGTATGATGAAAAATAAGAAAGATTTCAGCTTTATTAAAACTAAGATTGATTTAAAATATTTTTCATCTCGGTTATAGTTAAAGTTGATATTATATGTATAATAAAAAAATAAAGATCACGGTTTTTTAAAAATCGAGATCGTTTCATTTAACCAAACGCGCGCTATCATCGACCTTACGTTTCATCTTCTCAATAACCCTATGAACTCAATCGGCCCTAACTATCTTCTTTTCGATAACGCATTCTGAACTCACTCCAGCGCCTTCTCAACTTCTTCTCTTTGATTTCAGTCGGCCCTCTCTCAATCTTGGTTTCAAACTCATCCACCGTCCACTAATCACGCCATCGCCACAAGCCACCATCATCGTGCGACTCGTTGTCATCGTCAATAGCTGATGCCACAAGCTGTCGCGCAACCCGCCGTCGTCGTCAACAGCCATCGCTCAACCCACCGCTGTTGTCAATAAGTTTCACAGGTACTGAATCTCTTCCTCTAATCTTCGTTCTTATTCCCCTAAAAGTGCCTAAATCTCATAGTGCCATGCCCAGCCCTAGGTCCCTCTAGGGTTTTGATTTCAATCCCTCTGAACATTCATTATTTTTTCAACAAAAATTCTAAAATTCAAAACCCTACCCCTAGATTGGAGTGGTAAAGTTCCTGATTCCCACAAGTGATCTATGTGCTTCAAGAGTAAGAATTTGTTGACGTGTATAAATCTATATTGTGAATGTATATTGTTCTACTTTGTATTATGTGTGTGCATTGGAGACTTGGATTGACTTTTCAAGAGTTAATTATATTAGTATAAGCTTGATCGATACAATAGCAGATTTAAGACGTCATAATAATTTACTGGAAAGATGATGAACCCTTGTTGAGAAGTTGAGTCGTAAATTGACGTGGCTTACTTATTAGTTTCACGGGATGCTTTTATAAAATGCCAATCAATTATTATATACATTTGACTTCATATTAAGATATCAGAATACCCCAACAGCCCAAACCCTTCCAAATTCCTACATTGGATTTTCATTAGCTTTTTGAAAAACAAAGAATCTAGAAGCCTAACACAACACTATGAAACAACCTAACAGGATGAGTCAATACCACGAATATCAAGTTAATATCACTTTTGATAGCTTTATGACTAAGGAAAACAATGCCCACCAACATATGTTAATAGAAGCAAATATGGTTCTTTTGTAGTGTAAATTCTGCTCGATAAACTAGTTTCAGGGAAGTGGAACATTATAGTTTTTAGGAATAATTGCACTTACCTCCCATGAGGTTTAATCTTATTACAGGAACCACATATGTGGTCTCTGAAATTACACTAACCTCCTCTGAGATTTAATTTTAACATCAATTGTACCTTAACTGTTAAAATTTTCGTTGAAATTTAACGGAAACTGCCTCTCCCTCCCTAAAATTACCATTCCCACCCCAAAACCACCATTCAAACCGTATTTTCCCCCCAAAATCACATTTTTCCCTCAAAACCACCATTTCCACCCCAAAATCACCCTTCCCAAAACCACCATTCTGTTGAAATTTGTGGTGGGAATGGTGATTTTAGGGGAAAAATGTGGTTTGAATGGTGGTTTTGGAGTGGAAATGCTGGTTTTAAGGTGAGAGGAGTAGTTCTCGTTAAATTTCAACAGAAATTTTAACAGTTGGGGTGCAATTGATGTTAAAATTAAATCTCATGAGAGGTTAGTGTAATTTCAGAGACCACATGGGAGGTTCCTGTAATAAGCTTAAATCTCATGGGAGGTAAGTGTAACTATCCCACATTTTTATCTAATTGGTGTTCAAAATTTAGAAATTAAATCCATGCCTAAGTAGTTCAAAATATTATCGCAACTTTAAAACTAGCAATCGAACAATTTTCTAAAATTGGCTAAGTGTACTAGTGGTGTGTTACTTATGGGACTTGAGTATGTTAACCTTATATGAACTTTGTGAGTAATTAGTGTATGAAAATGATGCTTTTGATGAAATGAACTCATGCCGATGGTTCGATTCTATGTTGGATAAATTGTAGTTATGCTTCGCATGCTTGTACTTGATGCCTTAGCAAGTTATACCATGTGCCATATCATATTTATATGTCATGCTATGATTAATTGCACACAAAAAGCATAATGAACATCATAAATAGTCCTACATATCATCTTGGGTTATCAAAATCTCTTTCGTATCTTTCAATTGGGTGGAGTGAACATGGAAATCATTTAATCAGTGGTTATGGATCTAAGGCATCCATGGTTGCCATATTTGAAATTGAATTTGAGGTTTTTATTATAAAATGGGATTTAGGCACCATGGGTTCGCCTCTAGCATTTATTAGACTTTGGGTTGACGCTTAATGAGCATCCTAATACTAAATGTGGGACGGTTGGCCCATATAAGGGTGATTGATAAAAACTGAGTGGCTTACCCCCACGCCGTTGCTATTGAGTAAAAAGGTTGAGACATGTAGCTGAGGCGAGCGTTAACCTTTCACAATGAGGCCAGGATAGGTTAAGTGATCAATATACCATCAAGTCTACTCTGTAATTCCCGGCATGGAATTCCTGATACTATTCTGAAAGTACCTTGGGTTGGGCATCTGCATTGCATTCATTTGCATCACGCACTTGCACAATTGTTTATATATATATATATATATATATATATATATATATATGTATATATATACTAGCCATGTTGAAAGTGATAAATTATATGTATCTTTGCCCTTAAATTGTATTGGGTATTACACGATATGTATTGTAGGATATTTTGTTGTGAGTTTGTTAGACGATTTAAGAAATTTGCTTATGGGCTCACGCTTATGGCATTCATGCCACAGGTAAAGAAGAAGAACCTTTTAAGGAAAGCGTGTTCGTTAAGGATGAAAATCTCAAAGAAGGAATGGAGTGGCAGGAACCGATTGATCCTAACAACACAACTTAAAGACGTAGGATGTTTACTTTTTGATCTTTTGTTTAGTTTTCCACATACATAATGTAACTTTTGTTAAGCTTTCTGGATGACTGTAATCATTAAGCGCTTTGAATAAATTTTGAACCGTTAATGATGTAGTAATTATCATATGTAATATGAATGCTCGGCTAGAATATTTTCCTTATTTATAGTTACGTATATCCCGATGTTCGCAGAGGATGGGGCATCACATTGGGTCCCTCCCCCATCAAATGACTACAAAGACCCATTTGATGGGATATCATTTCCACAGCTGTTCAAGTTAGAGACCGATATTAATGAAGAGTCCCATTGGTTTGCACAAAACCTAATGGGAATCGAAGAAGATCTCTGGAGAGATGGAGTTAATGAAGAAGTCAGTCGAAGAAAGGCATAAATATATGATTTTTGGACCTTTCGAGAAGAAGGGTACCCAGTGGCCAAAGTTTGAGAGGTAATTGACTAATTTGAAAGTCTGTGGGAGCTTGAAGAGCAACTAGAACATCTGACGAGGAGCGGAAGTCATTTTAGGCCCGCACAACTAGAGAAAGGTTAATAGCCAAGTAGGGGTCAAGAAGAATCAAGAATGCAAGGGGAGAAACATAATAGTGAAGAGGAAGACAGTTTTGAACTAGCTCAGGAAGACACAAGCAAATGTGAGCATTTGGGGGCTGCTCGTGGCTTCCCATAAGCACCGACATGCAATTTTGGAAGCTCTCAACAATATAGACATTCCAATCGACGTCTCATCTGACCAGTTGATTGGGACGTTGATGCCCGAAAAGAAGCCCAATGTCATCGCCTTCAGTGATAAGGACTTTTCAATAAAGGGGTCATCTCACAATAAGCCGTTGCATTTAATTGTCAAGTGTTTAGGAAAATGGGTGTCGGTCGTCTTGGTTGACAACGGTTCTACCCTCAACGTATGCCTACTACGAACTGCTTACTGCTTGGGATTAAAGACTAAGGATTTCAAGCCGAGTGCATAAGGAGTGCGAGTGTACGACAACCTACGGAGAGATGTTCATGGGCTGGTGACTTTCTCCGTGACAGTGGAGGCACTGGAAAGTCAGGTAGAGTTCCATGTTCTCGACATGCCGACTTCATTTAATCTATTGCTAGGAAGGCCTTGGCTATACGACCCAGCAATCAGAGATGTTCCTCAACCCTATAGCAAAAAGTGAAACTGATCAAGGAAGGAGTAACTATCACCATATTGGGTGAAATTGGATTATCAACCCCACTTAGTGACACTACCCCGCTCCTTAAGATCCAACATAGGGAAGAAGATCTCTTTCTAAATGAGTTCAACTTTGATGAAACTAAGGCTGTGCAAGTTCTAAGAACGAGGAAGAGAACTATGTGAACCCAAAATTTGTGGCCATGATGAAAGGGATGTCCTATTTACCAGGAATAGGGTTGGGCAAACACTTGTAAGGAATATCGGAACAAACCCTGTGTATCACAATGGTCACACGTACGGGCTTAGATATTAGCCAAAGATGGAAGGATCAAAGATAGGAGAGTACATACCGACATTTAATGGATGCCTTATCAAATAGGGAGATGACTTCCCTTACTGTGCGTTTCCCGAGCCTTGGATCGAGGAGAGGACTAACTAGAAATTGCCAAGGTTGGTGATCTTTTTCAGCCACCAACTATCTAATAGTGAGGAGGACGCATAGATATGGTAGATGGGCTTCACTATAAAGGAATCGACAGACTGGGCACTTCATTAAAAAGAAGGAGATCTGGGTTCTTTCTTCGATGAAGAGATGGCCCGAGTGCATATAGGCAACGAGAAAAACAAGGACGTGCTGATGATGGATGTCGACACGCCTACGGATTACACCACACTTATCATGAATGCTGTTGAGAAGAAAAAGAGTCAGACTTTTAAGTCTTTTCATATGCATGATGTGACAAGTGAGTTGAAATCTGGGTCTGTTAAGTATGTTCTTATCGAGTCTGTGGATAGTGTCTGTAACGACGAGTCTATAAGGAATTTTAGACACCCCAATTTGACCAAGTCGAATCTTAGGCACCCGTTTTGAATGCGCTCCAATGACGAAAGTATGAGAATCATGCTGAAAGATACTCCCAAGCAAGCAGAATCATGAATATGGCTCAAAACCCAAGGAAAAACCCTAAAGACCTCAGGTCGTGTCATTTTTTTCACAGCCGTAACCTTTTTGCAAACCCTCTACTAAGCCATGACTTTCTTCGTCACAGTTGCTGCTTATTTATCCAAGCTGCCACTTTAAAAAGTCGTAGCTATCCTTTTCACCACCATAAAGGTAGCGGCCATCACTATGAAAAAGTAAAAAGGTAGTGGCCGTCACTATTACTCATTTTTGGACAGGTGATAGTTTCCCAGAGGGGGTCTATATAGCTCGACATACCAATAAATAGGCAGCGTTTCCAAGCAGAACAAAAAATGGAAGACAAACCTGTAGGTCCAAACACTGCCCAAATACTCCCCCACCCGATATTCTTCTATTCAGTCCACACTTCCTGAGCATTGTTCGTGGTCTTGCTTGTGTTGGAGGAGTTCTTGGAGCTCATTTTGGCTTGGGGATATCTTATTCTCACCCCTAATGGCCATTCGAGGTGGATATTCACGCGAGATAACCTTAGAGACCATGACTATTCTATTCTCCCTCCAAGGGTGTTGTGGATAAGGTTTCTACTGTTTAATTGCTTATTTATCATTTATTTCAATGTAAGCATTGTTCCTTCAAGTTTTTCACTATAAACAATGTACTCATAGCTCTCTGTTCCATACACTTAGAATTATTTTTATTTCATTTCGATGATCACAAGCACACTGAGCACATCAAAAGCTTTCTGAGGTTCTGGAACATGTTGGCCGCAACCTTCTGATGTCATGGCCGTATGTTTTGTTAAACCTATAGTCACGGCCATGAACTTCTTGCACATAGCCGATACATTTGTGCCTTGGTTACTCACGACTGCAACATCCTATTGTTACGGTCGCGACATCTGTTTAGAGGCTAAAAGCACGAAAACTCCCTTTAAGACTCTCTGATGTTTGTTTATTTCATGATTTTATCTCTTGTTATTACTCTGTTTAGGATTTTCACTTTTATGTGCCTCAGTTTATCTTCTTGTTGGGTAATGAATAGTAGATCCAGCCTAGATCAAATAGGTTGTGGTCTCCATTCTATACACCCCCATCCTTGCATGTTCTGTGGTTATAAACACCTAACGGCTGCAGCCTTCTAATGTCACAACCGTATAGTTTTCCAACCTCACAGTAATAGCAGCCAGTTCCTTTTCAATGACCGTAACTTTTATCTTCATCTTTGTTACAGCCGCTATATCTTTTTGCTACGGCCGTGAGGTTTTGCGAGACCAGTGACATAAAAATGTATTTCAAGCATTTTGTCGTTCATTTTTGCTATTCTCTGTATTCTGTTTAGAGTTACTGCCTATATAGAGGATGAGGGATGATGGATCTAACCAAGAATCAATAGGTTATGGTCTCTGTCCTACACATCCTGTTCATTTGAGTCTATTTTAAGCATTATGCAATGTTTATACCCTATCTGTACCCTTGAAAACCATGGTTGCGACTTTTATTTGTCACAGTCATGAGATTATTTCATTTTGTTCCTCGCGGTAACCGGGTATTTGTCACGGCCATAGGTTTTGTGACTATTTTTGTCATTGCTGTAACATTTGTTGCTATGGCCATGAGTTTTCTACATATCCAGTAACTTAAATATGATGTTGAAGTCTCTTCTATTTATTTTGTACAACCTGTTTATAGCATGTTAGGGCAGAAACATTGTTGCATAACCCTAGGAATCATAGTTAGGTTTTTGTTTCGTTACTTGTTACTGTTTAAACTCTCTTTAACCTCCCGTTCTGTACATGTAACCTTTACAAAATTTATAATAAGAACCAATATTAACAAAATATAGGCTAACCTCACGGTTAGGCGAAAAGGGCGCCTAGCACCTTCTCTTTTCATACCTTAGGTCTCGAATCCTCTTTTTCTCTAGTTACATTTTTAAAAGACCCGCAACCTTCTTTTTATTTTTCTTGATTTTTCTCAAAAATCAAGTGGCGACTCTATTTTTCTAAAAAACAATTCTCATATATCTTGAATTTTTTTGTTTTGAAAATAAAAGAACGTTTTTTCTAAAAATAATAGATATCCAGTGCATTCCGCAAGACCAAAAACACCCGCAACTTTTTCTGGTGACTCCGTTGAGGACTAGTTTTTTTTAAAAATTATTAGAGGGCTTAACTTGAAATGTTAATGGTTCTTGTTGTAAACTTTTCATCGGTATTCGCATTTGCATTTTCATATGCATATTTGTTGTTGGAGATAAGACTGCCAAAATTATTATTTTTGTAAACAATCATCTGAAAAAATAACTGGACAGGCAAACGCCGAAACGGGTTCTTGAAAAAAAATTTGACGACGAACGATCCAAATAAAACCCATGCATCCGAAGATAATTTAGAATAATACATTTTTACCGGTCGAATCTTCAACTACGAATTTGAACCCGAGTTGAAGCTCCTGTCAGATCTTCTACTGTATTTTTTTATGCAATTCTTGAATAAGGTGGGATACAATCTATCAAAAATGCGTACCGGCAAAACCTGGACAACTTTAGTCTTGGAAGACAAGTTATGAAGCTGGTTCAGCCTACCCACATATTTATAGGGTTAGAGCAGGGACCTTGAGAGTAATTTTGAGTAAGATTTCTAGTAGACCACAAACACGTATCAGCAGTTTCCACAATTAAGCAAACCTCATAGCGGCATCTGCAATTATGAAAAACTAGAGCGGTTTCTACAATTTTCATAAAATACTAAATTATAGTTCGCACCACTAAATAACTATAATTTCACTTTGACCAATAATCTCAAGACCAACTTCCATTGAGTTTCTGTTATTAAATGCTTACCATTTCTCCCTACGTTAAGATTTTTGATACCCACCAATTAAATTTAATTACTGACAATTTAATTTAATCGGCATCTTTGACATTCCTTAAGCCCTTTCGCTTAACATATTTGACCGCCGGATAATCAATTCTACTTGTAGAGTTTGGCACGGTCAAAACTTATATACTTTCTTAAGAGGGTATCGTCAATCCCGATCTTTCGGAACGTGAATTCCTTCAATAATTAATATTCACCATATATATAATACCGCTATCTATCTCACTGGGAATATAGACTCATATAAGATCGCACACTCTAATAAATCAAAACAACGAATAGTAAATATATGCAAATCAATAATTATTTCAAGATTAAGAGCATAAGCACTATACATAATAACTATGGAGAGTAAATTAATTTATATAGTCAATATAAAATTAATTACCCAAAATATCCCATTCAATACACACAAAGTGTACTAGCACAGAGAGTCGAAATAATAAACGGCGCTATTATCTGTTCCTTGTAACCAAGACATGCCTATTAAAACTCTGTGCTACAGTCATACCGATGGTATGTTCATTTCCATCTAAACAGTGAATATAAAATTTATATTCTACAAAAAACTAAAATCTGATCTTCTGTGTATAAGCCGTACTCTACACACCAGATTAAATACCGTACAGAATATTGGACATCCATGCATAACATTCAGAAAATAATATACATACATTACTTATAAAGATTCTTATAAAATAGAAAAAATTAATTTTATTAAAAAATAAAATTAAATACTAAAAACATAATTTTTAGTATACCAACACTTACAATCTCCCACTTATACTCAAAACCATGCTACCACACATCTGACTCCAATGCCCTTTACATGACTATCAAAAGTCTTAGCCGGTAAGCCCTTTGTGAAAGGATCTATAAGGTGATCTCCTCATGCAATCTTGGTCACAGCAACATCACCTCTCTGTACAATTTCTCGTATTAGGTGATTCTTACGCTCAATGTGTTTTCCTATCTTGTAGATCCTTGGCTCCTTCGAGTTTGCAAATGCTCAGCTATTGTCACAAAAAGTGTAATAGCCGAATGAACTGAAGGGACCACCTCTAGATCCAACAGGAAGTTCCTGAGACAAACGGCCTCCTTGGCTGCTTCAGAAGCTGCCACATACTCGGCCTCTTTAGTGGCATCTACAATGCAGGACTACTTTATACTCCTCCAACTTATGACTCCACCTCCTAAGGTAAACACATATCCTGAGGTAGACTTACGGGAATCCTTGTTAGACTAGAAATCTGAGTTTGTGTACTCCAAAGATACTAGACTGTCTGCCTGGTAAACTAATATATAATCTTCGTCCTTTTCAAGTACTTTATTATTTTTTTTACTACAGTCTAATGCTCATGTCCTAAATTAGACTGATATCTACTAACCATGCCAACGACAAAGCAAATGTCCGGTCTAGTATAAAGCACAGCATACATGAGTGTCCTACTGTCGAAGCATAAGGAACCGCCTTTATCTTCTCTATCTCGTCAGGTGTCTTAGGACACTGATCCTTGGATAGAGTTATTCCATGCCTAAAGGAGAGAAACCCTTTCTTAGAATTCTGCATGGTAAAACGAGCAAAAATATCATAGATATACTTTGCTTGTGATAAGCCCAACATCCTTTGTTTTCGATCTCGCACAAGCATGATCCCAATGATGTAACTGGCTTCTTTCAAGTTCTTCATATCGAACTACCTAGATAACCATACTTTAATCATAGATAATGCCCCCACATCGTTTTTGATGAGTAAGATATCGTCTACATAAAGTACTAAGAAGATTACCATGCTTCCGTCACACTTCTTATACACACAGGACTCATCCGGACTTTGATCAAAATCATAAGACTTAATAGCTTGATCAAATTAAGTATTCCAAGACCTCGATGCCTGCTTAAGTCCATAAATAGATCTCTTAAGCTTACACAACATGTGTTCCTGGCCCTTTACAATGAATTCGTCTAGTTGTATCATATAGATACACACATCAAGACTTCTATTAAGGAAAGCTATCTTGACATCTATTTTCCAAATTTTGTAATCGAAATGTGCAGCAATGGATAAAAGAATCCAGATAGACTTAAGCATAGCTATCGGTGAAAGGGTTTCCTCATGATCGATCCATTCTTTCTGAGTGAACCCTTTAGCAACATGCCTAGTTTTGAAGGTTTCAACCTTCTTATCGGCTCCTCTCTTCCTCTTGTAGATCCACTTGCATCTAATGAGTTTTATTCCTTCGGGTGGTTCTACAAGTTTTTGGACCTAATTAGAGTACATAGATTCTATCTCTGAATTTATTTCCCTTTGCCAAAGATCTACATCTTTTTCTTGAAGTGCTTTATTATAATTATAGGGTTTGGTATCTAGTTCTGTCAGGATCTTATCAAAAAACTCTCCCAAGAACATATAACAATCGGTTGATTAACAATCCTCCTACTACAATGAAGCACTGCCTATGTCTATGTACTAGCAGTAACACATTGTGCAGAATCTGAACCCTGTGAATCAGCACCCTGTTCATAATTTGCACATGTCCCGATAATCCTCCCACTATGACGAGGTAATGGAACATCAGTGACTTGTGATTTCTCTTCCGTTCTACTAGTATTTTCTCTTAGTTTTTTTAGAACAATTTTGCTATTAGTCATGTGATCCATAATATAATTCTCTTCCAAGAGTCGGGCATTGACGTTAATAATTACCTTCTAATCCTTAAGATTATAAAATAAACCACCCTTCATTTTCTTGGGATACTCCACAAAGAAACATACATATGTCCTCGGTTCCAACTTACCTGCGTAACCTTTCAGCACATGTGCTGGACAACTTTAAAACCGAATGTGTTTCAGACTAGGCTTACGCTTAGTCCACAATTCTATAGGAGTATAAGGTACTGATTTAGAAGGTACCATATTTAGAATGCAAGCCGCTGTCTCTAAAGCGAGTCCCCAAAATGAATCGTGTAAACCTGAATAACTCATCATGGACTTTACAATCTCCATAAGAATCCTGTTCTTTTTTTCTATTACACCATTCTGCTGTGGAGTGCTAAGTGCAATCAATTGGGATGTAATCCCTTCTGATGACAAGTAGTCCTTAAACTCTCCAAAAAAGTATTCTCCACCACGGTTGGATCGTAATGATTTGATATTTTTACCCAAACGCTTCTCCGCCTCTGCCTTGAATTTTTGAATTTCTCAAAGCATTTATACTTACAGTGCATCAGGTAAATGTATCTATACCTTGAGTAGTCGTCAATAAAACTAACGAAGTACTCAAAATTACCTCTAGCCCGGATTGTCATAGGATCATGCACATTAGAATAAACTAGATCCAACGGTTCTTTAGCTTTATAATTTTTAGCCGAAACGGGTCTCTTAGTCATCTTACCCTCTAAGAAAGATTCATAGACTGGAAGTGCCTCAACTTCCAATGAACTTAAAGGCCCATCTGCTACCAATCTATTTATCCTTTTTAGATTAATATGACTAAAGCGTAAGTGTCAAAGACACGTTGGGTACGTTAAAGAAGTAAACTTTCTCTGATATGATAAATTAAATTGTTATTCATTTCAGTTAATTGTAGTATAAGAGAGATTGGAGTAATAATATAAAGATCATCCACCAATGTACCAGAATAGATAACCCATTTATTATCCTAAATAACCACAGAGTTATTAAAATAAACCAAATATATGTCTTTAACCAATCTAGAAACAAAAACTAAGTTCCTTGTAATTGAAGGTACATAAAAATAATCTCTCAATATTAAAATTCGATCTCTACCAAAACTGAGAGTGGCATCTCCCACTACAACTGCTATCACATTTGTATTATTACCCATATGCAGATAAATCTCAACGTCACTAAGTTGTCGGGTTTCATAAAACCCCTGCAATGAATTGCAGACGTGATTAGTGGCTCCCATACTACATATCAGGTATCGGTAAATAGCACCGTTAAATATATTTTCACAACAAGTAAACAGAAATTACCATGTTTGTTCTGCCTTTTCAGAAATACTGTACATAGCTTTTTCCAGTGTCGTGTTTGGTTACAATAAAAACATCTTCTTTTTGGCTTCTTCACACCAGTCTGTGGCCCACTAACTACCCTGAAAACCATATCTCCCTATTTTAGAACTTTTTTTCTTCTTTATGCCTTTCGGTTCGGAGAAAAAATCTTTTTTAGAAACAAACGCATTTCTTGGAATTGAAGGAATACTATTTGCAGTTAAAGCTATATCCAATATACATTTCTAGTCAACAATATTCGGTCTCGTAAGTTTATTTTCTTTGAGTATTAAAGCGAGTGGGTTGAAAACTATTTTAATCCTGAGAATCACATAATTAAAATACTGTTAATTATAATGAGCAAAACTTTGAATTTAATTTAATTTGGTTTCCTCTACCATTTCAAAATTAATTCACCAGTAGCCTGGTAACCTGAGAATAGCATGTCTCGTTTGGAGGATGTCTACTATCCTTCATAAGACCAGATAGGTCAATTCTTTTTAATTTTACTTTCTAGGCAACTGACCCTACCAAGTAAAATTAAATAGCTGACATAGTTTCGGTCCAGTATATAATAGTAGTGACTTAGATTGAGAGAATACTATTATATACAGCTAAGTGTTAACCATCACTTAATTCCAAATCAATCGCTTCGCAATGAACCCTTCAGTTAGAAAAATAATCCACACTAACAATTATCCAGAATTATCCCTAAAAGTGGTTTGTACTGGCGATACTGCAATTGATTAGATCTTGCTTCCTTGATACTATCTGATATATACTGATATATCATATCAATCTCGTATATATTAGAATATCAAAACAAATAGGCCCAGAATAGAGAAAATAGTCGGCCACCACCAACCACCACTGGCGCCACCTTGTCGCCGCCTCATCCAAGCTCCATTTTTTACAAGCTTTATACCGCTGGAAAGCTCTCGAAAGATGAAAAAAAATTTTAAAAACTTTTGCTCGAAAATAGCCCTGAAAATGACCAAAAAAATGTCCGAATCACAAAAAATCCTACTGCCCGCCACAACACTACACGCCAACTTTCTGAGGCTGTTCCGGTCTCATCCGAACTTCGTTTTTAATGTTCTTTATATCGATAGAAAGCTTTCAAAATATAAAAAAAAAATCTCAGAAAAGCTACTCGAAAACACCTTGGAAAATGGTCAAAAAAATAGCCTGAAGGTCTACCGTCACACCCTAGTGTCGTCGCCTTTAACTATCGATCGTTTGGGCTTTTTTCGGTGCTTCTTTAGTGCTGGTTTTTTTTTGAAAAAATAACTTAAATATCTAGACACATGATACTTCAAAGAACGCCTCAAAAATAATCCTGAAACAGCCCCCAAATGGTGCCACCAAGCGTCACCACCGCTGTCCCTGTTTGTCACCTGTTTCAAGCACTATTTGGCCCAATTGTTTTATGATTTTTAGACAATTTTTTAGGTATATTTTATTGCTATTTTATGCCTAAAAATTGTTCAAAAATAGTCTCAAAAATGATGCAAAAAATCATCAAAACTGCCGCCAAACCGCCGTCGGCAATGCCACCGGAGCCAGGTTATTTTGGTGATTTTTCTTTGTTATTTTTGACTTATTTTTTATACTATTTTTTATACATAAATACCGAAAAAAACTCACCAAAAAAATTCATTTAAAACTATTAAAAGCTTGTTGCGATCCGTAGCCCTTAAGAACTCAAACCACCGCAGGTGCTGCCTCCGTTCTTCGTGTCCTTGGATATATTCAACTTATTCTTAAATAATTTAAATAGATATTTAAAAATATAATACTAGATATTACATCGATCCAATATTTCGAAAGCTCACATTCGATCTATTACGGTCAATCCCCATAATTAAAAATAATAATCATCATTCAAAATCATTCAATCAAACATAAATTAATGACGATCAAAAAATTGGGAGTAAAATTGCTACAAAACAAAATTAGTAACAGTTCTAACACTACCTGACCCCGGTAATCGTAAACAAAAAACAAAACGGCTCTAATACCAATTGTTGGAGGAAAGACTACCAAAACCATTATTTTTGTAAACGATCATCTGAAAAAATAACTGGGCAGGCAAATGACAAAACGGGCTCTAGATAAAACTTTTGATGACGAACGATCAAAATAAAACTCGTGCATCCGAAGTTAATTTAGAATAATACATTTTTACCGGTCGAATCTTCAACTATGAATTTGAACCTGAGTTGAAGCTCCTATCAGATCTTCTACTGTATTTTTGTATGCGATTCTTGAATGTAGGGTGGCCTACAATATATCAGGAATGCATATCGACAGAACCTGAACAGTTTTAGTCTTAGAAGACAAGTTATGAAATTGGTTCAGCCTACCCGCATATTTATAGGGCTACAACAGGGACCTGGGGAGTAATTATGATCAAGATTTTTAGTGGAACACGGACACGTATCAACGATTTTTGCAATTAAAAAAATCTCATAGCGGTATCTGTAATTATGAAAAACTAGCAGCAGTTTCTATAATTTTCATAAACACTAAATTACAATTCACATCACTAAAAACTATAATTAGACTCTGACCTATAATCTTAAGACCATCTTGCATTGAGCTCATGTTATTAAATGTTTACCATTTCTCCCCACGTGAAAATTTTTAATACCCGGCAATTAAATTTAATTACTAACAATTTAATTTAATCAACATCTTCGATATTCGTTAAGCCTTTCCGCTTAACTTATTTGACCGTCGAATAATCAAATCCACCTGTAGGGTTTGGCCCAACCAAAACATATACGCTTTCTTAAAGGGGTATCGTCAATCCCAATCTTTCGGAACGTGAATTCCGTCAATAATTAATATTCACCATATAAATAATACTGCTATCTAATTCACCGGGAATATAGACCCACATAAGATCGCACCATCTAATAAATCAAAATAGCGAATATTAAATATACGCAAATCAATAATTATTTCAGGATGAAGAGCATAAACATTATACATAATAACCTTGGGGTGTTAATTATTATATATAGTCAGTATGAAATTAATTACTCCAAAAGTCCCATTCAATACACACAAAGCATACTAGCACAGAGAGTCGGAACAATAGACGACACAATTATCTGTTCCCTATAACTAAGAGAGACCTACTAAAACTCTGTGCTACAGTCGTACCAATGGTATGTCCATTTTCATCTAAACTGCGAACATAAAATTTATATTCTGTAAGAACCAAATATCTGATCTTCTGTGTGTAAGCCGTACTCTACACACCAGATTACGTACTGTACATAATATTATATATCCGTGTATAATATTCAGGAAATGATATACATACATTGCTCAAAAAGATTCTCATAAAATAAAAAATTAATTTTATTAAAAAAACAAAATTAAATACTAAAAACGTAATTTTCTATATACCAACACTTACATTTATTTGCTTGGTTCTCAAACCCCTGCTCCGCCTACCCAATACCACAATCAGTTTACTGTCTTGGGGTTATGTCGAGGGTGCCCGCAAGATTTCTTGCCACATGCTTCCACAGAAGTGGTTAAAAGAGTTATTGCGTACTGTTTGACCATGCCATGCACCATTCCTGGTATTGGGAGGTATATTTTTTAATCTATTCAGAAGGTACACTGAGTGAAGACCTACGACCATTTTCTTGTGCATATAGTTTTTTAGAACCTCTTCTTTCAGGATCAATCAATCTCATAAGCTTATGTGATTTTCTTTTTATAGATGCTTTTATTTGTATGGTTAGCACCTCCTTTAGGATTAGTTTTCGTCCTCCCGATCTGTCATCAAGTTTGACTCCCCGTCCTCCTGGCACGTCGGGACATACATAAATATAAATAAAGGGATATTCTAGCCATTTATTCATATTTATATACGTAGTTATTACATCATAAAGAAATTCTAAACCGTTCAAAATTACATAACTATTACAGTTTCACAAATTACATAACTATTACAGTTTTACCAAGAAATTTTAAAAATTACACTAAGCACGAGAGAACTGAATATAAGAACAAAAGTAGAGGTCTCGACTCTTCAGAACGCATCAGCAGGATCCACGTGCTCTTGGAACTCGCCTTGTTCTTCAAACTCTTCTTCTCCCTCTGAGATGACTTCCTCCAAGAACTCCTCCTCACCAGTGGCACGAATGCCATGAGCCAAGACCGAGAAGCGAAACACTCCAACCTTTTAACTAATCTCACGGCACAAAATTTACCATAACACATACCATATAACACCCAGTACAGTTTATAGTCAAAGAGACAGACAAATTTATGATAGGGTAGCAGATAAGTCAATAAACATGTGCGTATGATATGCAAATACCCAACCCAACATGCACCCAAATTATAATAGGAATTCCACGCCGAGAATCACCATAGTAGACTTTCACAGGTAATTGATCACCAAATCCATCATCGCACCTCGTTGCGAATAGTAAATGCGTTGCCGAGCTTCATTCCACAGCTATTTTACTCAATAGCAATGGCGTGGGGCTAGGCCAACCAAAATAACCATCCATCCTTATCCGGGCCAACCAGAATAATCACCCATGCTTATTCGGGCCACCTAAAATAATCATCCATCCTTATCTGGGCCACCCAAAAATAATCAAAGTAATAATCCCACCTTAAGATGCGTGATGCCTTCGCCGATGTCAACCCAAAGTCTAAGAAAATTCAAGAGACATTTCACATTATACAAAATACCAAGATGAGAGATGTAGGACTGCCATAGTTAGGCTCTTCTCTAAAATTACCCAAAGTCCAAGCTATCGAAATCAGAATGCTAGCGACAAACCCATGCTGCCCAACAATATTCATGATAAATTATTTCAAACATCGGAGACGAACCCAAGGTGTACAAGGGGAATACATCCCAAAATATTTACAAAAATGACAGACGCCCTAGATTTAGAGCCAAGAAGAACAATTCAATACCGCCCATCCCAACAACTATGTACACAGATGGACTCCAATATGCCGAGATACAACTGACAATGTCTATGATGTATAGTATGGTTCTCAAGTGCAACTATTTATAGCATGTCATCAACTAGCATGGCAAGATTCATGGTACAACGCGCAAGCATAAGGTATAAGTATGTGAATCATAAGCTACAATTCTCAAAATATGATTCAACATGATAGCACGAGTTTTAAATCATCATACATTCACTTAGAAACATTAATCGACTAATTCAAATCAATCATCATACAAAAACTTAGGTCACATAGGGAAGCGTACTAAACATACGCTTAACAAATTTTAAGGCCAAAAGTCAAGTATTAAATTAAAAGGGCCGACAAGGTTTTGAGGTATCTAGACTTGGAATCAAGTTATGATTTTTATACACCATTTAGATAAAAATATTTTCTACAACTCTCGGGTTTAACACCAAGGTCAAAACCTAAGGCAAATGGGTGAACAATTCATATTAAAGAAAAAATGGTTCAACACTCTTCTCAAGCTTTTACCAAAATTATGCTTCTGTTAGTCTCGTCTTTGGGGTATCATTTCAAATCCAAATGAGCCCATTTTTTAGTATGTTCTATTTCAACAAGGCCCCTACAAGTTTCATGTTTAGAGCTAAAGAAAGTTTTTTAGAACAATTTAGACGTTTTGGCCATTTTAAAAAGTAGGTTTTGTTAGCCGTCAAAACTCGGCAGAGCCGATTTTGGATAGAGGGTTTGAAACGATTGTGGGGAATCATCTCGAGGCTTAAAGGTCTAATTTTTTGTAATAAAGTACTTCAACATGTTATCTACAATGTTCATGTAGACCACTTTTGGAATAGGTCACTAAAAATAGGAATTTTGAGCTATATACAAATATGAAACAGAATATTCCTTGGGGACTGAAACTCAACAGAGACTATCAAAGGGATTTTGACCTATCCAAACTCAGTAGTTTGTGCTCATGTTTGGTGGGTAGATAGATATGCATGTTATCTACAACTTTCATATTTTGACCAAAGTTCGGATCTCATTTTAAACTAGTGTTTCCAAGTCGGTAGTGTTGACTGGTCAAAAAATGACACACTTTGGTAAAATTGTAATATCTTGAGTTCTGGTTATGAAAATGTGTTGAAACAAACTTTGGATGAAAGATAACACAACAATCTAAATCTGGACATAACGAACATGCTTAGATCGGGTTTCTACATTGAGTTATGGCCTTTCAAATCTCAGGGCAGAAACATCAAAATTCTCAAAAATTAAGCTTCTTAGGGTTCAAGTCTTCTACTTATGTCATGTCAAGTTTTTTGTTCCATTTTATTGCATGGTTGTGTTCTAGACTTTAATATCAAGGCTCCAGCACACTTAGAGGTCATCAAACTCAAAGATAATATCACGCAACAACATCTCATATCATTCAAAAACAAAACAGCCCCTAATTTGTTACTACGACGCCTTTAGAGTGTTTAAAGGGATGTGTTGGGGAATATTTTGAGAGATCCTAGATACAATATTTAGAGGTTTTACTAACTTGTTTACAAGGCTCAAGGATGGTGCCATGGAAGGAATTAGCTTTAGAAAAACTCATCTCCTTAATTTCTCATTCCTTTCTTCCTTTTTTCTTTTCTTCTCCCTCCTTTCTCTCTCAAATTTGTGGAACACCTCAAGAATACTCAAATCTGGTTTTCTCTCTCTATATGGACGAAAATATGAAGGGGAGGGAGTGGTGTTTGGCTTGGTTTATATGGGAGAAGGCTAGGGAACAAGATAATTAATTTTTTTGTACTTTTCTCATTTCTTCACATGGCTCATTTAATTTAGTTAAAGCTTTGAGGGGACAAAATTAAATTTGGGAAAACTAAAATACAGCTAGGGTCAGTTGTGGGAGACAAAAATCCGATCCCCCATCAATCAAGGGATTTTTCTTAGTTTTCATGACCCTTTGTGCAAGAAAACGCATTAAAAGTTAATTTAATGTATATTGTTGGTGTCTTTTCTTGCTGAGACCTATTATTTTAGTATATTTATGATGAATATAGCATTTCCATATATTATTATAGTTTTCATAGCAATTGATTAAATAGATGTAGTTTTTTAAGTCAAATTAAGCTATTTTGTCAATATGTGACTTTTTAACTTATTTTATTATGTATGAATTTCAATAATGATTTGTTTTCTTTTTTTGACCTATAACACTATATTATTATGTACATTACTTATTCAATAAGTATTGAATTATCATAATACTTAATTTAATATATTTCTCATCATTTTAAATTAAAAAGAAAGTAAAAAAATCACTTTTTGGCACTCTTCCTAAGGTGGTCAGCCACTAAGGGGTATTTTTGGTATTTTTGATGTTATTTTGTCTTTTACTACTTAATTGTACTTAAATCCTTAATTTAGGATATCCATGTGTCAAATTTTAGATTTTTAAGACTTTTTTGCTATATTATGAGCAAAATGGTCATTTTACCCTATTTATAAGGATTTTTTTATTTTAAACTCATTATTTCATGATATTTACTTCATTTAGAATGTTATGAGACTCTTCAGGTGTTAATGTTTTGTTGCCTGAGTTTTGGACTTTTTGGGATTTTCGGGCTGAATTTAGGATTTTCAATTCGAGTTGGGGTTTTGAACCTTGTCCGTGCTATATAGCCTTGTGGACTATCCGTCACTAATACTAGGGTCCAAGCAGGGTCGTTACAAACTACCCCCTTAAACAAATTTCATCCCCAAAATTTTGCCCCGTACTTTATCGTAAGTAAGGTTGAGGATGATTTACTGGCATTGTGCCTTCTCGTTCTCCAAAATTGTGTCCTATTTACTTGAGTCGTTCTCTATTGAGGGTGTGGATGAGGCAGGGTCCATATGGTCAGCACTTAGAGTAAATATTTTTTTGTCCTACTAACATCTTAAACTAATTACTACCTAATCTTCAAGGATCATGTCACACAATCAACTAGCACCAAAAATTTTGTCTCTCTGTCACACTAGTTAGCCTCTTCCCAATAATTGTTACTTTTACTTCTATTTGGTCCCCTTGAATTTCTTCTTCAGATATAACATGACCTAAAAACATCACCCGGTCCAACTAAAACTCATACTTACCAAGTTTTATATACAGCTTGTGCTTTCTCGTGATCTATAAAAATCTTTAAATATTCCCTGTGTTCATCTTTACTCCGAGAATAAAATCAAATATCGTTTATCAACACAATTACAAATTTGTGTCGAAAGTTTCTGAACACTCGATCCATCAGGTCCATAAATACAGCAGGTACAATCGTTAACCCGAAAGGCATCACCACGAATTCATAATGCTCGTAATGAGTCCTAAAGGCAGTCTTGGGTATATCTAACTCTCGCACTTTCAATTTGTGGTACCATGAACCCAGTCTATCATTAAGAACACGTTGGCTCCAAAATACAACTTACATCAAGTACGACTTTCATAAACGATCATATGTCTCTAAACTAGCCCACCACTGAAACTGATTCAAACATTCTCCACTTCTGTCTGGAAAGACTGTCACTCTATAGAAAACCAGCTCATTATCATATTCAAATGTATATCGAAGACTACTCCCCGATCGATTAACGACTACTCACTCGAAGTCGCATCACCACTTTGTGTTGAACTACTCTAGCCTTACGACCATCAAGATTAATATCGCCAATTGGACCTAATGAGTCACTACGGCTAAACATACCACACAGACTAAATGCTCCCCAGGTATATGCTTACTCATATGAATCCAATCACAACCTCATCACATATTTCCTTCACGTACGTACCATCCACCCTACAATCCTTTAACTGAACAATATTAACTCTTGGTTATCACTCAATCCCTTTACACATTTTCTGCAACACAATCAAACCAAGAACCATTTTGGCACTTTAATTATTTCATCTTACACACATTTTACCAAGACACTCGATACTCTCAAGGCCATATATAAAAACCATACCCATGAATTCGTATAGTCTTACTTATGCTTCCACTCTTCTCATTCAAACACTTATTTTTCCTACGTATTCACATTGAGTTGCTACGCAACTCCACCAAAAATAAAAAAATTATATCACCGTTCAACTTCTCATACATAGAGTTCACACGCTCCCATAAGAAAATTCCTTCTCTATGCCGGCAACATTTACGCACTAATCTAAACAAGTTTTCTCTAACGGGTCACATCACAAAAGGTTTTCGAAAGTAACTTCCTTGCGACTCACATCGATACCACAATGAAAATCAAATACCAACTCCATAAGAGTTACACAGTCTAAACGCCAAACGAATACAAACTGATACTTTAAGAACCTACTATGTGAATAACTTGGTCTGTCTAAAATGCACACTCCACCCCTCAAATAATCGTCAGCGTCAATGGAACTCACTGTTTTCACAAACTCCTTGGCACCCAAATCCTTGAATTGTTTAACTAAAGTTTTATCGATCATTGAGGTGATCTTGATAATTCTGATGACGAAGTCTATAATCATATTCTTTCATTTTCTCTCTAGTCTTTTCAAGTGTTTCCCCGTTCCTCTTGGCCTCTACTGTATGTTCTTGACGTGCTAGAACATTAGGTTTGAATGTCTCTTCCAATAATTGGATCCTTTTCTCAAGCAGTTGGTTATTCTATGGTAAAACGAACATGATAAAAGATATGGCTGTGGTAATTACCAAGTCATGTGATCCATGTGACGTGGTGGTTAATTCTTCATCAGGCTCTAAACGTTCATTGTTCTGATCAAGATTCTTCGTTCTTTGATAGTGATGGCAAAAACTCGAACTCTAACATTTTGGTGGAAAGGCCGGCGTTATTATCGATATACCTAGACGTACCTCCTTTGCTAGCGTACTAAGGTTATCATGAGTTTGAGGTTATTTCTCATTTTTCACTTTCTTACTACTGGTATGAATCTTTTACTTGTCAATTTATTGGATAGGTGGGCCAACTATGAACTAGTTTGGAGAAGTTTAAACTTTGCCATATAGTGGTGTCACGAATCCTTTAGTGTGAAGCTGTCATTTCTAACTTTAGATTACTGATGGCATAGTTCTATTTGTCGGGACCTTTGAAAAGATATAGTTAGTTGAATAAGCACTTACTTAACCATTCTTGCAACAAGAGTCTTGATCTTCAAAACTTTGTTGAACGCAAACGTTGATAGATATTCTAAGTCCTGACATCAAGAAGAAATATGTTTCATGCTTGAAGAGGTGTTAGGAGGTTTTCGTGCATCGTCTCAGTTTCCCGTGAAAGCGCTAAGGCCTAATGACGTAATATCTTGACGATCGTTGTTACTCATAGGTTTATGGGACAAGATTTTAAAGGTCGATAGTCAAAAACATGTGCGGGGCTAGAACATCTTAGGGTGGAACCCAAGTGGTTCAAATATAGGTTGGATGAGGTTAAATGGTCACAGTTAAGGCAATTACCATTGACACAAATTGAGTGGTCATTTGGGGTTCAAATGTAGGAGAAATAAGAGGAGGACAATGAACAATACTTGAAACAAGTATCCCCGGAACTAATCCAGTACCATTAAATTATGATAAAAGAGATGTTTAAGAAAAAGGGGCAGCCAAACTAGATATTTTCCCTAAAGTTACGTCGACCTAACGTACTTCAATTCAAGCATCCAAGTCTACTTCCCTGGTAGAGATTTCAAGAGTGTACGAAGAATTCACAAACTCACTGCAACAGAATGTGGTTTCAGAGTCGAGAGAAATGAACGTTGGAAAAAGATTTTATCAATGTCGAATGTTTGAAATTCGTACTTAATAAAGAATTGATATCGAGTTCTATAAGAGAAGAGTTAGTTCAAGGATGATGACTTGAATTGGAGGAGAATCAAATGCGAATACCGGTCGTTATCGAGGCATGAAAACTTAAGGACAAGGGTAATTTCTAGCATTGAATTCTTAATAAGGTTATCAACAAGACTTTGGTGCATAAGAGTTACCGACAAACAACACTTGATGGTACCATTGAGGACTGATGATATAAGAAGGAGGGACATACAAAAAAACTTCAAAAAGTTGACACCAGGGCTTGGGGTAAATGAGAAATGAACTTATAAGGATGAAGTCGCGAGATTCTAATGGTGTCTCTCGAAGTGATATCTAAAATTTCTCCTAGTGCGTACTTTTATCTACCCCCCCCTTAAAATAGGATAACTTGTTGCATGAATCTTCGATATTCGATCTCGATGGTTTTACCCGTCCTTCGCATGTAGATTCCCTACTGCTTTTGATCCCAGTAACGTCCTAACATGACTCGCTATAAGACGTAGGCGTAGAAGCTTTTAGTTCTTATAATGTATAAATGATAATTACTATTAATACAATGCATCCTATAGAGCTCCAATGCGACAGAATGCATGATTTTCCATTAACCCAATACCTGAAGGTTCACTAAAGATTTTAAGGGTGAACGAATAATTCACAAAATTACTGCAACAAATTGTGGTTTCAGGATTGAGAGAAGTGAACGATGGAAAAAACTTTTATCAATGTGGAATGTTTGGAATGGGAACTTGACAAATAATTGATATTGAGTTCTACAAGAGAAGAGTTAGTTCAAGGATGATGATTTGAATCGGAGAAGAATCAAATGCGAATACCGGTCATTATCGAGGCATGAAAACTTGTGGACAATGGTACTTTCTAGGATTGAATTTCTAATAGGATTATCAACAAGACTTGGGTGCATAAGAGTTACCGACGAACGACACTTGACGATACAGTTGGGGACCGATGATATAAGAAGAAAGGACATGCAAAAGAACTTTAAAAAGTTCACACCGGGGCTTGGGGTAAACAAGAAAATGACTTATAAGGATGAAGTTGCGGGGTTCTAACGATGTCTCTCGATGTGATATCTAAAACTTTTCCTAGTGTGCACTCCTATCTACCCCCCTTAAAATAAGATAACTCGTTGCATGAATCTTCGATCTCGATGGTCTTATCCGTCCTTCGCATGTAGATTCCCTACTGTTCCTGATCCCGATAACGACCTAACATGACTCGCTATAAGACTTAGATGCAGCAGATTTTAATTCTTATAATGTATAGATGATAATATTAATTAATACAACGCATTCTATAGAGCTTCAATGCGACCGAATGCATGGTTTCCCATAACCCAAGGCCTGAAGGTTCACTAAACCTAAACTCTGATACCAACTATGACGGCCCGTCCTCTAGGCACATCGGGATATACATAAATATAAATAAAGGGATATTCTAACTATTCATTCATATTTACATACGTTAGTTATTACATCATAAACAAGTTCTAAACCATTCAAAATTATATAACTATTATAGTTACACCAAGAAATTTTAAAAATTACACTAAGCACGAGAGAAATGAATATAAGAACAAAAGCAGAGGTCTCGACTCCTCCGAATGCATCAGCAGAATCTACGTTCTCTTGGAACTCACCCTGTTCTTCAAACTCTTTTTCTCCCTTTTGGATGACCTCCTCCAAGAACTCCTCCTCACCTGTGGCACGAATGCCATGAGCCAAGGCCCAGAAGCAAAACACTCTAGCCTTCTAACTTATCTCACGGCACAAAATTCACCACAACACATACCATATAACACCCAGTACAGTTTACAGTAAAGGAGACAGACAAATTTATGACAGGATAGCAGATAAGTCAATAAGTATGTGCGTATAAAATGCAGATGCCCAAACAAACATGCACCCAGATTATAATAGGGATTCCACGTCGGGAATCACCAGAGTAGACTTAATGAGAATTTGATCACCAAACCTATCATCGCCTCGTTGTGAACAGTAAATGCTTTGTCGGGTTTTATGCCACAGTTATTTTACTTAATGGCAACAGTGTGGGGGTGGGCCAACCAAAATAATCATCCATCCTTATCCAGGCCACCCAAAATAATCATCCATCCTTATCCGGGCCACCCAAAATAATCAAAGTTATAATCCTACCTTAAGGACCAAGATGCTCGTTTGGCGTCAACCCTAAGTCTAAATTATCAAAACCAGAGTGCTAGCGACGAACCCATGGTGCCTAACAATATTCATAATAAATTATTTCCAACACCAGGGAAAAATCCAGGGTGTATAAGGGGAAATATATCCCAAAATATTTACAAAAATGGCAACCAGGGATGCCCTAGATTTAGAATCAAGAACGACGATCTCAATATAGCCCATCCCACTAACGGTTTGCACAGATGGACTCCAACATGCCAGTATGCAAGTGACAATGCTCATAATGTGTACCATCGATCTCAAATGCAACAATTTATAACATATCATCAACTAGCATGGCATTAACTAGCATGACAAGATTTATGGTACAACACGCAAACATAAGATATAAATATGTGACGTACAAGCTACAATTCTCAAGATATGATTAAAACATAATATCATAAATTCTAAATCATCATACATTCACTTAGAAACACTTATCAATTAATTCAAATCACTCATCATACGAAGATGCGGGTTTCATAGCAAAGGGTACTCAAATATACACTTAGCAACTTTTAAAACCAAAAATCAAGTATTAAATTAAAAGAGTCGACAAGATTTTGGGGTTTCTAGATTTGAAATCAAGTTATGATTTTTAAACACCATTTATATAAAACTATTTTCTATAACTCTCATGTTCAACACCAAGACCAAAACCTGAGGCAAAAGGGTGAACAAAACATCCTAAGCAAAAACGGTTCAACACTTTTCTCAAGATTTCACCAAAAACATGCTTCTGTTGGTCTTAGTTTTTGGGTATCAGATCAAATTGAAATGAGTACATATTTAAATATGTTCTAGTTCAACAAGTCCCCTACAAGTTTCAATTTTAGAGCTAAGGATAGTTGTTTGGAATGAGTTAGATTTTTTGGCCATTTTAGAAAATAGGTTTTGTCAGCAGCCAAAACTCAGCAGAGCCAGTTTTGGATAGAGGGTTTGAAACAGTTTTGGGGTAACATCCCAAGGCTTATTTCGGGCAAAAAATACCTCCATGTGTTAGCTACAATGTTCATGTAGACCACTTTTGGAATAGGTCATTAAAAATAGGGGTTTTGGGCTACACAAAAATATGTGACAGAAGTGTCCCTTGAGGGTTGAAACTCAACAAAGACTTTCAAAGGGCTTTTGACCTATCAAAACTTAATATTTTGTGCTCATTGCTGGCGGATAGATAGATATACATGTTATCTACAGCTTTAATGTTTTGACCAAAGTTTGAATCTCACGTTAAACTAGGGTTCCCAAGTCAGTAGTGTTGACTGGTTGAAAAATGACACATTTTGGTAAGATTGCAATATCTCGAGTTAAACTAATGAAAATGAGTTGAAACCAATTTTGGATGAAAGATAATACAAACATATAAATCTGAACATAAATAACATGCCTAGATCAATTTTCTACATTGAGTTATGGCGTTCCAAATTTCAGTGCAGAAACATCTATGTTCTCAAAAATCAAGTCTCTTAGAGTCTAAGTCTTCTACTTATGTCATGTCAAGTTTTTGTTTCATTTCTTTACTTTCTTGTGTTTTAGACTTTAATATCAACGCTCTAGAACACTTAGAAGCCATCAAACTCAAAGATAACAATATACAACAACATCTCATATCACCCATAAACATAACAACCCTATTTTGTTACTACGACGCCTTTTCGATTTGATTTTGGTTTTTGATTTTTAGAGTGTTTAAAGGGATGTGTTGGGGGATATTTTTAGGGATATTAGACATAAGGTTTAGATGGTTTACTTACTTGTTTGAGGGCTCAAGGGATGACGGTATGGAAAGACTTAGCCTTAGGAAAACACCTCTTGATTCTTAACTCCCTTCTTCCTTCTTTCTCCTTCTTTTTCTCCCTCAAAATTATAGAACACTCAACCAAGTCTTTCTCTCTCTATATGCACGAAAATATGAAGGGGAGGGAGTTGTGTTTGGCTTGGTTTATATAGGAGAACGACTAAGGAACAAGGAGAGAACACGATTAATTAAGGTACTTTTTGTTCCTCTTTTCCTTACACATCACATGGTTTGAGTTGACATGGTGTAACTTTTGAGGGAGGTGTGTCAGATTTGGTGGAGGGATTACAGCTAGGGGACTATTTGGGAGATAAAAATTTGACCCCACATCAATCAAGGGATTTTGCATTGGTTTACGTGCTCTTTTGTGCAAGAAAATGAATTAAACATCAATGTGATATATCTTTTTGGTGTCTTTTCCTACTAAGACCTATTATTTTAGTATTTTTATGATAAATATAGTATTTCCATGTATTATTATAGTTTCCATAGCAATTGATTAAATAGATGTAGTCTTTTAAGTCAAATTAAGCTATTTTGGCAATATGTGACTTTTTAACTAATTTTATTGTGTATGAACTTCAATAATGATTTGTTTGATTTTGCTAATCTATAACACTATATTATTGTGTATATTACTTATTCAACAAGTATTGAAACAACATAAAGCTTAATTTAATATTTTTCTCATCATTTTAAGCTAAAAAGAAAGTAAAAAGTCATTTTTTAGCACTCTTCCCAAGGTGGTCGGCCACTATGGGGAATTTTTGTTATTTTTTATGTTATTTTGTCTTTTGCTACTTAATTGTACTTAAATCCTTGATTTAGGGTATCCATGTGTCAAATTTTAGATTTTTAAGACTTTTTGTTGTACTAAGGGCAAAATAGTTATTTTATCCTATTTATGAATATTTCTTATTTTTAACTCATTATTTCATATTATTTACTTTATTTAGAATGTTGGGAGACTCTCTGGGTGCTAAGATTTTGTTGCCTATGTTTTGGACCTTTTTAGGATTTTCGGGCCGAACTTAGGATTTTTTATTCGAATTAGGGTTTTAAACCTCGTCCGTGCTTTATCGTCTTTTGAAATATCCGTCACTAATACTAGGGTCCGAGTTGGGTCGTTACATGTGGGAACATAGTTGAAAATAACGTATTGTTTATATTTTCTTAAATTGTTAAACGTTATTTAGATTACATGAAAATGTGCGATTTTGAGAATGAAAAACCGTTTTGAGACTTGTGAAGTCGAGTCATTTCTATACTATATGATTGCATATCTTACTTTTACTTCATCACAGTCTATTCCTATTCGGTTTTGACTCACGTTGCGGGATTTGAAAACAATTTAGGTAAACTTGATCATGTGTGTTGATCCAGGTGCGCCCCAGTGGAGGCGAAGACGAAAACGAAAACTCTTTTGTTATTTGTAGTAGTTTGGTTGATCGTGTTAGGGTTTGTATACTGAAAATCATATTTTTGATATTTTATTTTATTTTAATAAAATTAATTTTTTATTTTATGAGAATCTTTATGAGCAATGTACGCATATCATTTCTTTGTTATGCATGAATGTCTAATATTCTGTATAGTATTTAATCTGGTGTGCAGAGTATGGCTTACACACAGAAGATCAGATTTTAGGTTCTTGTAGAATATATGTTTTATGTTCACAATTTAGATGGAAATAGACATACCATCGGTACGACTATAGGACAGAGTTTTAGTAGGCCTATCTTGGATACAGGGAACAGATAATAACGTCGTCTATTGTTTCGACTCTTTGTGCTAGTACACTTTGTGTGTATTTGTGAGATCTTGACTCTTTTTAATTTTTGACGTTTCGAAGTGTTTATTATTTTTACAATAGCATGTTTATGTGCGTTTTATGCATGTTCGAGCTTAGAAATGCATGTTGGGTTAGAAATCGAGACCGTTGGGTGTTGTGGTGTAAGGGTTTAAAAAAAAGGATATTTTCGTGGCCTATAAATATCTAGCCTTAGATATTTTGAAAGAGATATTTTCTTTTGGGAAGCTTGGTGTCTAAGTTTCCTTTTCCAAACAAAAACTTCTGCTTTCTCTCTAGATTTTCTTGGGGCCCGGGCTTTGTTTTTGGCGATCGAGTAATGGATCCTTGCTATCGGCATCGAGGGCTACGCATTCATCCGAACAAAATTTTGTTTCAACGAAGTTCATTTTTTACGGAGTTTGAGACATCGAGTTTTTAACACAACGAGGTTGGATCCTATACTATTTTGTCTTTAAAGGGTGCTACCTGCAATTATGTGTTTTTATCGTTTAAAAATGCATGAAAAGTTGGTTTATTTTTGAAAAGTTGGTTTATTTCTAAAAGATTGGATTTTGGGTTGATTTCAGTTGGAGGAAAAAGGGGTTTGAGGTTTTCCTTTTGGTGTATCTTTGTTGTTTCGGGCTTGTGTATGTCCGGGGGTCTTTAAAGGGGTGTTTGGATGGTTTTATTTGAGGCAGAGAAGTTTTTTCGTAGCTTGGGTTGGTTTTTCACCATCGCCTGTAACTTGTTCTGAAATTTCAAAAATTTAGGTTTTTGTGTCGACACATTTTCTGTTTGTCTCGACACATTTCTCCTTCAATGGTGTTGAGCACGCTGTGGCTGTTTACGTTGAACTCTCGGTTGTTTTGTGTCGACACCAATTTTTTTTATGTCGACACATTTTTCTATTTGTGTCGACACATTTTTTCTTATATTGGAGTTGTGCATTCTGTTGTTGTTTGTGTCGACACCTCCGCTATTTGTGTTGGCATCTTTTCTGTTTGTGTCGACACCTTCACTGGTTGTGGAACCCTTTTTTTTGTCATATCTTTCTCATCTAGACTCGAAATTGGGTCGTTTTGTGTTCAAATTGAAACCCCAGAAGTCTTCTTTTCATTGTTTCCTCTCCCACAATAAAATTCTTATTGTAGAAAAAGTTTTGATCAAAAGAGTGAGGGTATGCCAAAATCTCTTCACTATTTTTCACCCATTTTTGGCCGAATGTTTGGGAAAAGCTTATTTTTCATCCTTAATGGAACTTTTTATCAAATTTCTTATTCCTTGGGAGTTTGTTGGTGGATGATGTGGCGGTTGGCCTTTAGGTCTTTTATACATGTTTAATGTATAACTGTTTCAAATGCTTATATATCATGTGTTATGTTTAAACCTTATTTCGGATAAAAAGTATTTTTACGCTCTTCTTGGTTTATTGCATGATATGACTTGTGGGTGTTGGGTTTTCAAATGGTGTTCTTGAAAACGGTGGAAATGGTGATTTTATGAAAAATCTCAACAAATCATGTTTTGGAGGTTTGGAGCTAACCCTTGGGTTTGAGTCTTAATTTTAAAACGTTTTGTTGAAAACGAGAAAAACATTTTAAAAAATGTTTTGTTTGATCTCCATGTTGATGGATGGATCTATATATACATGTATAATGTATATTTGTGAAATATTTTCGTAATTGAGCTACGATTCGATTTTAGATGATTGTCTAGATGTATCGAGGTGACGTGTATTTGGCACGAGTTGCCCTCGGTGTAAGTCCGAAAACGTGCGCAGCGTAGGTACTCAGGTTCTTCGGGTTAGTTTCCGTAAATTGAGACGGTTTGGTGCTTAGTTCTCTTGGGTTGTCGCCCGTAAATAAAATAATTCGTCGTGGTGCTCCGTATAGAACTTGTCATTATCTAGCGAGTCTTGAATGGCTAGGGTTTAGGGTAATGGACAGGAGTCTATAGTTGTTACCTTTGTCTGTGTGACAAAGTCGGTACATAGGATTAAATTACCTTTTCCGCGATGGTACATTCCGCGAGGGAACAATGTTTTGATTACTGTTTTTCCTTAACTGTGGTTAATCATTTGCATTAGTTACAATACCTAGTTTGAAGGATGAAAACATGGATTTTATGAAATAAAACCATTTTGGGAGACTTGTGTAGTCTGATGGGAAAACTTGAGGTTTGTGGAAAATCATTTTAGGTTCGGTAGTTGAGTTTAGCTCCCACCCTATATGATTGCATATTTCCTGCTTTACAGATTTATAGTCTGTTTCTATTGGGCTTTGGCTCACGGATGGGATTTTCTGTAAAACCATTTTCAGGTGATGATGTGCATGAGGAGTAGCTCTAGTGGTGCCCGTGGTTGCGGAAGACTTTTATAGTTTTTCTTTTTGGGTTTTCCTGTTCTTGAAGGCAGGTTTGTACGCCATAAGGCGATATATCATATGCATGTTGGATCTGTATGTTATTTATTTATGAGATATCCTTTTGTTGGGAATTCTATTGGTTTTTAACAGGTGAATTTAAATGTATGAAAACCTATATTTTTCATAAAATTGGTGTTTGGTGGATTTTCACGTGACCCCAGATTTTGGGGCGTGATAGTATTGAACGGGACATTTGGGGTAATTAATTTTATACTGACTATATAAACTAATTCACACTCCAAGATTATTATGAATAGTATTTTTCCTCTTAATTCTAAAATAATTATTAATTTGCATATATTTAATATTCATTATTTTGATTTATTAGAAGATGCGATCTTATATGGGTCTATATTCCCGGTGAGTTAGATAGCGGTATTATTTATATAAAAAAATATTAATTATTGACGGAATCTATATTTTAAAAAATTGGGATTGGCAATATCCTCTTAAGGAAGCTTATAAGCTTTGACGGGGCCAAACCCTGCAGGTGGATTTGATTATCCGGCGGTTAAATAAGTTAAGCGAAAGGGCTTAAGGAATATCAAGATGCCGATTAAATTAAATTGTCAGTAATTAAATTTAATTAGTGGATATTAAGAATCTTAACGTTGGGAGAAATGGTAAGCATTTAATAACAGGAACTCAATGCAAGAAAGTCTTGAGATTATGGGTCAGAGTTCAATTATAGTTCTATAGTGGTGTGAACTGTAATTCAGTATTTTATGAAAATTGCAGAAACCGCTGCGTCTTTCCATAATTGCAGAAACCGTTAGTAGGTGTCTGTGTTCCACTGAAGTCTTACTCATAATTACTCCCCAAGTCCCTGTTTTAGCTCTATATATATGCGAGTAGGCTAAACCAGTTTGATATCTCATATATCATATATTATATTTTGTCTTTCAATCTGAAAGATATCTGGGTTCTGCCGGTACGAGTTCTCGATAGACCGTAACTCACACTACGTTCGAGGATCGCGTAAGGAAATATAGTAAAAAATCTGACTAGAGTTTCAACTCGGAATCAAATCGTAGTTGAAGAATAGATCGACAAAAGGTATTCTTCTAAATTAACTTTGGTTGCATGGGTTTTATTTCGATCGTTCGGCGTGAAAAGTTTTATCTGGAGCCCGTTTCGACGTTTGCCCATCCAGTTAAGTTTTTACCGAAAATCGTTTACAAAAATAATGATCTTGGTAGTATTGCCTCCAACAATTGGTATTAGAGTCATTTTATTTTTTGTTTACGGTTATCGGGGTCGGTTAGTTTTAGAATTGTAGCTAACTTTGTTTTGTAGGCGTTCTAATCCCGATTTTATGATCATCATTTATTTTCATGTTTGATTGAATGCGTTGATGATGATTAATTTTTTTTTTTAACAACGAGAGTTGATCGTGGTAGATTGATTGGGAACTCTACGGAAGCATAGGATCATTGTAAAATGTATTGTTTTTCGGTTTCTAGTTCTTATATTTTTTTTTATGTAATCGAAAGAAAAAAGAAACAAAATTGAAGAAGAGTCGAAGAACGAAGAACAGGATTAATGCTACGAATTTTTTTTTTTTTAGCCTAACTTTTTTTGGTTAAAATAAAAAAAAAGGATTTAAAGGTACTAAACGCGGCCGTAGGCTGTGGCTATACTGTTCGGTGAAGAAAGCTGCACTATTCTCAAGCGCCAAACAGCGCTTTAAGCTAAAAGCTGTGCCAAACACTGCCTTAGCAGCAGTGCAATCCCAGGCAAATCGCAGCACCAAACCGCAGCAGCAGTGTTCCAAAAAGCAAAACAATTCCGAAACACAACAACGCAGTTGCCAAACGCTTCCCTTAGCTGGCGCAAACACAGCAGATTTTTGGCTGTTGTTTTCAGCAACTGTTTTCGGCAATTCCCAAGCTGTAGTAGAATTCTGCATCAACTGAAAGACTGAAAGTTTCTTTTAACATGAGACTAAAACTCTTTATGAATCATAAAATTAGAATATATTTATCTTATATTTAATTTATTTTTTTTATATTAACTGTGTGTATGATAAATATTAATTTTATTTATCTTGTTAATTTAATTAATTCAAAATTTTAGTTTTAATTAAAATATTTTATAATGGAAAGTAAAATTAAGTTTTTTTTAATTAATTAATATTAATTAAATGGAAAGACTTTATTTATTTTATTTTTTACAAAATATCGCGTTTAAAAATAATTTTTTTTATAAATCGGATATCTTAAAAAAATGTGAGAATTAATTTCAAATTTTGAATTAATTAAATAAAAAAAAAATTTATCGAAATAAATTATTATATTTTAAAAAATGTGAAACGAAAAATAAAATAAATAAATACTTTTAATCACTACCTTAGCTAAAAAACTAAAAAAAAAATTGTGCATTTATTAAATTTTATTTGTTACACATTCACGAAAAGATGGTTTGATAAACTAGAATCTTTGGAATCGTATACACAGAAAGATGCTTGATTCTTTCAGATCGTGTGACTTTCGAAATTAATACATTTATTCTAATTAAATTGATTTTTATAACCCTAAAAAATATTTTAAAAATCTAAGTGGGAGAGAAATTTTATTCACAGAAAAATTCCGTAGTCTCTATCACCAGTTTGTAGGCGATGCAATTGAACCCTGCGTATTGATAGTAAGGCCTTCCTCCCCATCAGATAGATTAATTATAATATCGTCAATACAATTCTCCTTTAGGGATAATTCTGGATAATTGTTATTGTAGATCACTTCTCTATCTGAAGGGGTTCATTGCGAAGCGATTAATTTAAAATTAGATGATGGTTAACACTTAAATGTATATAATAGTATCCTCTTTATCTGAGTTACTGCTATTATATACTTGATCGAAATTATGTCAGCTATCTAATTTTACTTGGCATAGTCAGTTGTCTAAATAGTAAAATTAAAAAGAATTGGCATGTCTAGTCTTATGATGGATAGTAGACGTTCACCAATCATGGCATGCTATCCACAAGAATCTAGGCTACTGGCGAATTAATTTTAAAATGGTAGAGAAAATCAAATTAAAATAAATTTAAAGTTTTGCTCATCATAATTAACGATTTTTTAATTATGTAATTCTCATGATTAAATTGGCATTCAGCCCACTCGCTTTAATACTCAAAGAAAACAAACTAACGGAATCAAATTTTGTTGACTGAAGATATAACTTTGATATAATTTTAACTACAAATTGTATTCCTCTAATACCAGAAAATGTGTTTGTTTCTTAAAAGAGTTATTCTTCTAGGCCGAAAGGCATGAAGAAAAAAAAGGTACAAAAATAAGGAGACACAATTTTCAGAGTAGTTAGTAGGCCACGAACTGGTGTGAAAAAGTTGAAAGGCAGATGTTTTCACTGCAACTAGACCCGGCACTGAAAAAAGCTATGTCCAATATTTCTCAGAAGGCAGAACAAATAAGATAATTTTTATTCGCTAGTTGTGAAAACATGTTTAGTGGCGTTATTTATCGGTACTTGGTGTGTAGATACGGAAGCCACTAATCATGTCTGCAATTCATTGCAGGGGTTCTAAAAAACCAGACAACTTAGTGATAGGGAGATTTACCTGTATATGGACAATATTTCAAAGGTAACAGATGTTGCAGTAGGAGATGCAACTCTCAATTTTGGTAGAGATTAAGATATTGTCTTTATGTACCTTTCATTAGAAGGAACTTAGTTTTTATTTTTGGATTGACTAAAGAAGGATATTTGATTTATTTTAATAACTCTGTGGTTATTAAGGATAATAAACAGGTTATCTGTTCTGATACATTTATAGATGATCTTTATATTATTCATCCAATCTCTTCTACACTACAACTAACTAAAACGAATAATACATCTATATTACCATATAAGAAAAAACTTCCTTCTTTAATGAACCAAATTTTTCTTTGACACTTATGATTGGGTCATATTAATCTAAAAAAGACAAATAGACTGGTAACAGATGCACCTTTGAGTTCATTGAAAGTGGAGGCACTTCCAGTCTATGAATCTTGCTTAGAGGGTAAGATGACAGAGAGACTCTTTTTAGCTAAAGACTATAGAGCTAAAGAACCGTTAGAGCTGGTTCATTCTGATATGTGTGGTCCTATGACAATCTGGACTAAAGGTGGCTTTGAGTACTCCGTCAATTTTATTGATTACTACTCAAGGTATGGATATATTTACCTGATGCACCGTAAGTCTGAATGCTTTAAAAAAATCAAAAAACTCAAGGTGGAGGCAGAGAAGCGTCTGGGTAAAAGTATCAAATCACTACAATCTGACCGTGGTGGAAAATACATCTTTGGAGAATTTAAGGACTACTTGTCATCAGAGGGGATTACATCTCAGTTGACTACACTTGGCACTCCACAGCAGGATGGTGTAGTAGAAAGAAAGAATATGACTCTTATGGATATGGTAAGGTCAATGATGAGTTATCCAGGTTTACCAGATTCATTTTGGGGACACGCTTTAAATACAGCGGATTACATTCTAAACTTGATACCTTCTAAGGCAGTACCTTCTACCCCCACATAATTGTGAACCGAGTGTATGCCTAGTTTGAAACACATTCATTTTTTGGGGTGTCCAGCACATGTGCTGAAAGAAAAAGCGGCTAAGTTAGAACTAAGGACGAAAGTCAGTTTCTTTGTGGGGTATCCCAAGGGAACAAAGGGTGATCTATTTTATAATTCTAAGGATCATAAGGTCATTGTTAACACTAATGCTCGATTCTTGGAAGAGGATTATATTATGGATCACAAGCCTAATAACAAAATTGTTCTGGAAGAAATAAGAGAAAATACTAGTAGAACGGAAGATGAACCACAAGTCACTGATATTCTATTACCTCGTCATAGTGGGAGAATTATCGAGACAAACACAAATTAAGAATAGGGTGCTGATGCACAGAGTTCAGATTCTACATAGTCTGTTACTGCTAGTACACAGACACAAATAGTGCATCGTCGTAGTGGGAGGGTTGTTCATCAACCTGATCGGTATATGTTCTTGAGAGAGTTATTTGACAAGATCCCGATAGAACTAGATACCGAGTCCTATAACTATAATGAAGCACAACAAGATAAAGATGCAGATCTTTGGCAAAGGGCTATGATTTTAGCGATGAAATCTATGTATTCCAATCAGGTCTAAGAACTTGTAGAACCACGTGAATGGATAAAATTCATTAGATGCAAATGGATCTACAAGAGGAAGAGAGGAGTAGATGGAAAAGTTAAAACCTTCAAAGTTAAGCTTGTTGCTAAAGGGTTCTCTCATAAAGAAGGGATCGACTATGAGGAAACTTTTTCGCCGGTAGCCTTACTTAAGTCTATCCGGATTCTTTTATCCATTTCCGCACATTTTGATTACGAAATCTGACAAATGGATGTGGAGACACCTTTCCTTAATGAAAGTTTTAACGAGTGTATTTATATGATACAACCAGATGAATTCATTGCAAATGGCCAGAAGCACATGTTGTGTAAACTTAAGAGATCCATTTATGGACTTAAGTAGGCATCGAGGTCTTGGAACACTCCGTTTGATCAAGCTATAAAGTCTTATGATTTTGATTGAAGTCCGGATGAGTCCTGTGTGTACAAAAAGCGTAACGGAATCGTAGTGATCTTCCTATTACTTTATATAGATGATATCTTGCTCATCAAAAACGATGTAGGGGCATTATCTATGGTTAAAGTTTAGTTATCTAGGCAGTTCGATACGAAAAACTTCAGAGAAGGCAATCACATCCTTAGGATCGAGCTTGTGCGAGATCGAAAACAAAGGATGTTGGGCTTATCACAAGCAAAGTATATCGATGATATCCTTGCTCATTTTAGCATACAGGATTCCAAGAAAGGGTTTCTCTCTTTCAGGCACAGAATCACTCTATTCAAGGATCAGTGTCCTAAGACACCTGATGAGATAGAGAAAATGAAGGCAGTTCCTTATGCTTCGGCAGTAGGAAGCCTCATGTATGCTATGCTTTGTACTATACCTGACATCTGCTTTGCCGTTGGCATGGTTAGCAGATATCAGTCTAATCCAGGGCATGAGTATTGGACTGCGGTAAAGAATATAATTAAGTACCTGAAAAGGACTAAGAATTATATGTTGGTTTACCAGACAGACAGTCTAATACCTTCGGGGTACACAGACTCAGATTTTCAATCAGACATAGAGCTTGCATCAAGAGACAATCTTGTAGATTCTTTACAAAGATCTTACCGGCTAAGACTTTTGATAGTCATGTAGAGGACATGGGAATGAGATGTATGGCAGTATGATTTTGAGTATAAGTAGGAGGTTGTTAGGGTTGGTATACTGAAAACTATATTTTTGGTATTTAATTTAATTTTAATAAAATTAAATTTCTATTTTATAAGAATCTTTATTAGCAATGTATGCATATCATTACTTTGTTATGCATGGATGCCCAATATTATGTATAGTATTTAATTTAATGTGTAGAGTACGGCTTGCACACAGAGGATCAAATTTTAGGTTCTTGCAGAATATAAGTTTTATGTTCACAATTTAGATGAAAATGGACATACCATCGGTACGACTGTAGCACAGAGTTTTAGTATGCATGTTTTGGTTACAGAGAATAGATAATAGCGTCGTCTACTGTTCCAACTCTCTATACTAGTATACTTTGTGTGTATTGAATAGGATATTTGGGATAATTAATTTTATACTGACTATATAAATTAATTCACACCTCAAGGTTATTATCAATAGTGCTTATCCTCTGAATCATAAAATAATTATTGATTTACATATATTTAATATTCGTTATTTTGATTCATTAGACATTGTAGACACCTTAATTTGACACCGCTCAATATTAAGTGAATCTAATGATGAAAAAAAGTTAGAACGGTGCTTCAGTTTGATCCTCGGGAGGTGATCCAAGCTCGGTATTTGACCCCATTGTTAGGGTTGGTATACTAAAAATCATGTTTTTAGTATTTAATTTTATTTTAATAAAATTAATTTTCTATTTTATAAGAATCTTTATGAGCAATGTACGTGTATCACTTCTTTGATATGTATGGATGTCCAATATCCTGTATAGTATTTAATCTGGTGTGTAGAGTACGGCTTGCACACAGAAGATCGGATTCTAGATTCTTACAGAATATAAGTTTTATGTTCACAGTTTAGATGGAAATGGACTTACCATTGGTACGATTGTGGTACAGAGTTTTAGTAGGCCTGTCTTGGTTACGAGGAACAGATAATTGCGTCGTCTATTGTTCTGACTCTCTGTGCCAATACACTTTGTGTGTCTTGAACGGGATATTTTGGATAATTAATTTTGTACTGACTATATAAATTAATCACACCCCGAGGTTATTATGAATAGTGCTTATCTTTTTAATCCTAAAATAATTATTGATTTGCATATATTTAATATTCGTTGTTTTAATTCATTAGAGGGTTCAATCATATATGGATCTATATTCCTGGTGAGTTGGATAGCGGTATTATTTATATGGAAAATATTAATTATTGACGGAATCCACGTCTCGAAAATCAGGATTTATGATATCCCTTTAAAGATACTTATAAGTTTTGACCGGACAAAATCCTGCAAATGGATTTAATTATCCGGCAGTCAAATAAGTTAAGCGGAAGGATTTTAGGAATATCAAGATGCCGATTAAATTAAATTGTCTGTAATTAAATTTAATTGGCGAGTATCGGAATCTTAACGTGAAAAAAATGGTAGGCATTTAATAGCAGGAGCTCAATGCAAGAAGGTATTGAGATAATGGGTCAGAGTGCAATTATAATTTTTTAGTGGTGTGAATTATAATTCAGTATTTTATAGAAATTACAGAAACCACTGCATGTCTCTCCATAATTGCAAAAACCTCTAGTAGGTGTCTGTGTTCCACTCGAAATCTAACTCATAATTACTCCCTATGTTCCTATTGTAGCCCTATATATACGCGGATAGACTGAACTAGTTTGAGATTAATAGTTCATATATCATTATCATTATGATATTATTTTTGTCTTTCAAGACTTAAATATATCGGGGTTTTGTCAGTATGAGTTCTCGAAATATCGTAACCCACACTACATTCGAGGATCGCGTAAGGGAATACAGTAAGAGATCTGACTGGAGTTTCAACTCGGAATCAAGTCATAGTTGAAGATTAGATCGACAAAATGTATTCTTCTAAATTAATTTTGGTTGCACGGATATTATTTTGGTCGTTTTTTGTCAAAAAATTTATCTGTAGCCCGTTTCGGAGTTTGCCCGTTTAGTTAATTTTTTACCAATAATCATTTTTCTAAAACAATGACTTGGCAGTTATTGCCTCCAACAAATTGGTATCTGAGCTGTTTTGTTTTTGTTTACGGTTATCGGAGGCCGGATAGTTTTTGAACTTTTACTAACTTTGTTTTGTAGGCGTTCTAAATCCTGATTTTATGATCATCTTTTATTTCATATTTGATTGAATGCGTTAATGATAATTTAACTGTTTTTTTTAATCACGAGAGTTGACCGTGATAGATTAATTGATTGTGAACTCTACGGAGGCATAGGATCAAAGTAAAAATAATTATTCTTCGGTTTCTAGTATTTTTTTTTTGATTTTATGTAATCAAAAATAATAATAAAAAAAAATAAGAAAGACGAAGAATAGTATGGAAGAACGAAGGCGGTGGTTGGCGGCAGCAACTGGCGGTTTTAGCCACGGATTGAGTTTTTTTTTATTTGCTTCAATTTTTTTTCTCTCCAAAATTTTTCTGGATAAAAAAAAAGAGGCAAAATAGTCACGTCAAACACTGCGCAGCGGCGCAAAGCTAGCGCCAAACCAGTCCAGCCGCAGCACCAAACACAGGCGTTGTTTTCCATGGCGCAATCCAAAAATGGCTGCAATCCAAACATGGCTGCAAGCTGCAATCCAAACATGGCTGCTGTTTCCATTAAAGCAAGTCCCGGGCGGTGGCTTTTCTATTCCACGCACAACAACAGCGCCGAATTCCCAAGCAACCGCCATCCAACGAAGCAGCGGATTGGCTGAATGTTTTTTTAAAACACTGTGATGGTGAAGATTATCCAAACAGTGCATGATCCAAGCTTCAGTGGTTTTTTCTGGTGAAGAAAATAGGATTCCCAACAGTTTTCAACCAAGTGGCGCAAGCGGTTTCCAAGAAGAACACGCGGCAGCAGCTTTTCCAATCAAAGTCCTTCAGTGGTTTTGATTATAAGCAAACATATCATGGAATAAAGCTTTTGGCGCAACTCCAGGAGACCCCAGCAGCCTTCGGCGCTTTTTCAGGAGGTGCAAACAGTTTCTGTGCAACAATAACACTGTTCGGTTCGAATATAAGGCTTGGGTCAGTGTTTATTTGTATAGCACGGCAAGTCAAGAAATTATGATGTAATCAAGATATTGATAACTTATTTTCAACAGGGACTGAAACTCTTTAGAGTTTCAGACATCATGAAATCGGAATATTTATTTTGTATTTAATTTATTTTATATTTTAACTGTGTTGATGATATTTATTGGTTTTATTTATCCTGTTAATTTAATTAATTCAAATATTTAATTAAAATTAAATTAAATGCAATAAATATCAACTATTTAATCAAATATTTTTTTTGTTAAAATCGGATATATTGAAAAACGGAAAAATTAATTCTAGATTCTGAATTAATTAAATGAAAAAATATTTAATCAAAATAAATTATTATTTTTCAAAAAATATGGAACGAAAAATAAAACAAATAAATGTCTTAAATCACTACCTTAGTTGAAAATGTAGAGAAAAAACTGTGCATTTATTAAATTTTATTTGTTACGCATTTAAACACTAAAAGATTGTTTGATAAACCAGAATCTTTGAAATCGTATATATAGAAAGATGTTTAATTCTTTCAGATCGCGTGACTTTTAAAAGATGGTTTGATAAACTAGAATATTTAGAATCGTGTACACGAAAAGATATTTGATTCTTTCAAATCGTGTGACTTTCGAAATTAATAAATTTATTTTAATTAAACGAATTTTTATAACCCTAAAAAATATTTTAAAAATCTAAGTGGGAGAGTGAATTTAGTCACAGATAAATCACGCGGTCTCCATCACCAATTTGAAGGCGATGCAATTAAGCCCTGCGTGTCGGCAGTAAGACTTTCCTCCCCAACGGACAAATTAATTATAGTATCACCAGTACAAACATTCTTTAGGGATAACTCTAGAAAATTATTAATGTGGATCACTTCTCCAACTAAAGAGTTCATTGCAAAACAATTAATTATTTGGGATTAGGTGATTGTTAACACATAATTATATATAATAGTATCCTCTCCAACTGAGTCGTTGCTATTATATACTGGACCAAAATTATGTCAACTATTTAATTTTACTTGGCATAGTCTGTTGACTAGATAGTACAATTAAAAAGAATTGACCGGTCTAGTCTGATGAAGAATAGTAAACGTCCACTCATCGTGACATGCTATTCTCAGATAACTAGGATGCTAGCGAATTAATTTTAAAATGATAAAGGAAACCAAATTAAAATAAATTCAAAATTTTGCTCATCATAAGATTTTATTTAATTATGTGATTTTCAGGATTAAAATAGATTTCAACCCACTCGCTTTAATACTCAAAGAAAACAAACTAACGGGATCAAATTTTGTTGACTGAAAATGTAACTTGGACATAACTTTAACTACAAATGGTATTCCTTCAATACCAAGAAATGTGTCTGTTTTAGAAAAAGATTCTTCCTCGAGGCCGAAAGGCATGAAGAAGAAAAAGGTTCAGAAACAAAAAGACACATTTTTCAGGGTAGTTAGTGGGTCACGAACTGGTATGAAAAAGCCGAAAGGCAGATGTTTTCACTGTAACCAAACCGGGAATTGAAAAAGGCTATGTTCAATATTTCTCAGAAGGCAGAATAAATAGGATAATTTCTGTTCACTGATTTTGGAAGCATGTTTAGAGGTGTTATCTACCTGTACCTGGTGTGTAGATATGGGAGCCACTAATCATGTATGTAATTCATTGCAGAGGTTCCAAAAAATCTGACAACTTAGTAATGGGGAGACTTACCTGCATATAAGCAATAATACAAAGGTAATAGCAGTTGCAGTAGAAGATGTCACTCTGAGTTTTGGTAAAGTTCGAGTTTTAATATTGAGAGATTATCTTTATGTACCTTCCATTAGAAGAAACTTAGTTTCCGTTTCTGGATTGGCTAAAGACGGATCTTTGATTTATTTTAATAACTCTGTAATTATTAAGGATAATAAACGGGTTATCTGTTCTGGTACATTGGTGGATAATTCTTATATTATTACTCCAATCTCTTCTATACTGCAACTAACTGAAACGAATAATACATCCATGTTACCATATAAAATAAAGTTTTCTTCTTTAATGAACCGAACGTTTCTTTGGCACTTATGCTTAAGTCATATTAAACTAAAAAGGATAAACAGACTGGTAGCAGATGGACCTTTGAGTTCATTAGAAGTGGAGGCACTTCCAGTCTGTGAATCTTGCTTAGAGGGTAAGAAGACCAAGATGCCCTTTTCGGCCAAAGGCTATAGAGCTAAAAAACTGTTGGAGCTAGTTCACTCTGTTGTGTGTGGTCCTATGACAATTCGGGCTATAGGTGGCTTTGAGTACTTCGTTAGTTTTATTGATGATTACTCAAGGTATGGATACATTTACCTGATGCACCGTGGGTCTAAATACTTTGAGAAATTCAAAGAATTCAAGGCAGAGGTGACAAATTGTCTGGATAAAAAAATCAAATCACTACGATTCGACCTTGGTGAAAAATACCTCTTTAGAGAGTTTAAGGACTACTTGTTATTAGAGGGCATTACATCTCAGTTGACTGCACCTGACACTCCACAGCAGAATGGTGTAGTAGAAAAAATGAATAGAACTCTTATGAAAATGGTAAGGTCAATGATGAGTTATTCAGGTTTACCAGATTTATTTTGGGGACTTGCTTTAGAGACAGCGGCTTACATTCTGAGGTTGGTACCTTCTAAATCAGTACCTTCTACTCCCACAAAATTGTGGACCGGGCGTAAGCCCAGTCTAAAACACATTTGAATTTAGGGGTGTCTAGTACATGTGCTGAAAGGAAACGCATGTAAGTTGGAATCAAGGACAGAAGTCTGTTTCTTTGTGGAGTATCCCGAAAGAATGAAAGGTGGTCTATTTTATAATCATAAGGAGCAGAAGGTCATTGTTAGCACCAATGTCCGATTCTTGGAAGAGGATTATATTATGGATCACATGCCTAAAATCAAAATTGCTTTGAAAGAACTTAGAGAAAATACCAGTAGAACGAAAGAGGAATCACAAGCTACTAATATTCTATTAACTCATCGTAGTGGGAGAATTATCAAAACAGGTACAAATCAAGACAGGGTGCTCACGCACACTGTTCAGATTCTACACAGCCTGTTACTGCTAGTACACAGACACAAATAGTGCATCGTCGTAGTGGGAGGGTTATTCATCAACCTAATCGGTATATGTTCTTGAGAGAGTTGTTTGACAAGATCCCGATAGAACTAGATACCGATCCCTATAACCATAATGAAGCACCACAAGATAAAGATGCAGATCTTTGGTAAAAGGTTATGAATTCAGAGATAAAATTTACGTATTCCAATCAGATCTGGGAACTTATAGAACCACTCGAAGGAATAAATTTCATTGGATGCAAGTGGATCTACAAGAAGAACTGAGGAGTAATTGAGAATGTTAAAACCTTTAAAGCTAGGCTTATTGCTAAAGGGTTCACTTAGAAAGAAGGGATCGACTATGAGAAAACCTTTTCGCCGGTAGCCATGCTTAAGTCTATCCGAATTTTCTTATCCATTGTCGAACATTTTGATTACAAAATCTTGCAAATGGACGTCAAGACAGCTTTCCTTAACAGAAGTCCTGACGAGTGTATCTATATAATACAACCAGATGGATTCATTGCAAAAGGCTAGGAGCACATATTGTGCAAACTTAAGAGATCTATTTATGGACTTAAGCATGCATCGAGGTCTTGGAACACTCGGTTTAATCAAGTTATAAAATCTTATGGTCTTGATCAAAGTCCAAATGAATCCTGTGTGTACAAGAAGCGTGACAGAAGCATGGTGATCTTCTTAATACTTTACGTAGACGATATCTTACTCATCGAAAATGATGCGAGAGCATTATCTACGGTTAAAGTGTGCTTATCTGGGCGGTTCAAAATGAAATACTTGGGAGAAGCCAGTCACATCCTTGGGATCAAGCTTGTGCGAGATCAGAAACAAAGGATGTTGGGCTTATCACAAGCAAAGTATATCGATGATATCCTTCCTCATTTTAGCATGCTGAATTCCAAGAAAGGGTTTCTCTCTTTCAGGCACAGAATCACTCTATCCAAGGATCAGTGTCCTAAGACACCTGATGAGATAGAGAATATGAAGGCGGTTCCTTATGCTTTGGCAGTAGGAAGCCTCATGTATGCTATGCTTACACTAAACCCGACATCTGTTTTGCCATTGGCATGGTTAGCAGATATCAGTCTAACCCAGGGCAAGAGCATTGGATTGCAGTAAAGAATATATTGAAGTACCTAAAAAGGACTAAGGATTATATGTTAGTTTACCAAGCAGACTGTGAGACCCGGTACCTTGTTATTTGTAGAATATGTATATATGACGTTTTTCTTTTTGTTATAAGCATGCCTCGATGTTCCATTAATGCTTTTCATGTTGTTTAGAACAGCATGTTTAGGAATACGTGTGACGCATGCAGGGGGTTTGGCTTAATTCCTTTCTTAGGTTTCCAACCCAGCGATGACCGCTCGAGTGGTGCGTTGTCCGCTCGAGTGGGGTCATGGCAGAGTGTTTGTCCGAGAGATGACTGCTCGAGCGGTGGGCTGCCAGAGCTTATGTCGACAAGGGGTCTGCTCAAGCGGTGCTTGGGTGCTCGAGTGGTGGTGCCTGGGCGTGACTTTTTATAGAAGCTGGCAGCCTTGGTTTTTGAGCCACAAAATATCTTTTCAAGCCTATCTCTTCCTCTACACCTTTCTCTACTTTCTCTCTAGCATTCGGGAGGCCAGGGGCTTGGTATTTTTTGTGGTTAAAATATTTTTGTCTGATCTCCATGTTGATGGATAGATCTATATATACATGTATAATGTATATTTGTAAAAGGTTTTGTGAAATGGTTCTGGTTTTGAGAAGAATATCTAGATGTACCGGGATGACGGTTATTTGGCATGAGTTGCCCTTAGTGAAAATCCAGAAACGTACACAAGTAGGTACCTTTCTTATCCTTCGAGGTAGTTCCCGTAAAGAAGGCTGATTTTGGTGCTCTTTTCCCTCGGGTTGTCGCCCGTAAAGTTAGCTTTTACGTCGTGGTGCTCCGTATAAAACTTATCATTACCTAACAAGTTTTGAGAGATGCTAGAACTAGGTAATGGGCAGAAGTCTATAGTTGTTACCTCTATCCCCTTGTGATGGAGTTGGTACATATGATCATATTCATCTTTTTCGCGATTGTACCTTTTGCGATGGAACAATATTTTGATTACTATTTTTTCTTAACTGTGGTTGATTATTTGCATTTGTTGCAATACCTGGTTTGAAGGATGAAAACATGGGTTTTATGAGATAAAATCGTTTTGGGAGAGTTGTGTAGTCTAGTGGGAAAAATGTGGAGTTTGTGGAAAACCGTTTTGGATTCTGTGGTTGTGTTTAGCTCCCACCTTAAATGATTGCATATTTCCTACTTTACAACTTGATTGTCTATTTCTGTTTGGCTTCGGCTCACGAGTAGGATTTTCGTGTCAAAACCATTTTCAGGTAATGATGTAGAAGAGGAGTAGCTTTGGTGATGCCCGCGGTGGCTAAAGATTTCTATAGTTTTCATTTTGGGTATGCCTGATCCTGAAGGTAGTTTTTTTGTTCACCATAAGGCGACATATAGTATGCATGTTGGAACTGTATGTTTTTCCCTATGAGAGATGTATTATTGTTGGATTTTTCCTTTATTTCAATAGATGATTTTGATGATATAAAACTCTATTTTATTAAAATTGGTGTTTTGGTAGATTTTCACGTGACCTCGAGTTTTGGGGCGTGACAACTTGGTATCAGAGCTTTGGGTTCGAATACCTTAGAGCCAAGGGAAAAGGGTTTATCACCTGGTGAGGTTCATTGTGTATGCTTGCTTGCATGTGTTTAAACGCTAGTTCATAACATGTTAATAGCTTTCCGAGCATGATAAATGTGTATATGTGGGTATGGAGGTTGAATCTCAGGATAGATGAGTCTTGCCTTAGGGCGTTTGGAATAAAAAATTTGGAAGCCAAGTTAGAAACGCATTTGGCCAGCATGCTTTCTAGCAGGGAATCTGAATAGGTTATCCAAATTGACGAGTCCGTCTTGTTAGTTCTCCTCGGTATGTGAGACGTGTTTGCATAATCTTATGTGGCTATGTGATAGCATGATTATGTATTTATGTTACGTAATAGCATGTAGTAGGAAAGCTTATCCTGTTTAAATTGCTTCCTATAGAATTATGTCCACGCGGGGAGTGCGAGGACGGGGTCATGGCTGGGGCCGTGGCCACAGACGTGCCTATGATCAGGTTCCGGAGGAAGGGAACATTCCTGCCTCACAGGAACAAGTGGGTGGTACTGAGGTTGGCGGCGCTGATGTCGTCCATGAGATGTTAGCCACTATGCGAGCGATGGCTGAAGCTACCAGGGCTAGTGTGCAGGTTCCTGAGCCGAGGGCTTCTGTGGCCATGCGGGAGTTTCGGCGATTGGATCCTCCAACCTTTTCTGGGGAGCCGGACCCCAAGGTGGCTACTGAGTGGTTAGAAGTGACCACCTCTATCTTCGATACTCTAGATATCGAGGAAGATGCTTTACGTATCAAGTTGGCAGCGTTCCAACTGCGAGAAGATGCTAGAGAGTGGTGGAAGTTCGCCAAAACCATTGTGGATGACACATAGGCTGCATTCACGAGAGTCTTCTTGGAGAAGTACTTCCCAAGGTCTTTAAGGGATACTTAGAAAGAGGAGTTCCTCTCTCTTGTATAGGGAAATCTGTCGCGGTTCACACCTGAGATAGTGTCTACAGAGGAGTTGCGCACTCAAAGGTTTGAGAAGGATGTTATCAAGGATACAGTTACAGTGTTGGATGTGGAGGTGTACATCAAGATGGTGGAAGCTGCTATTCGGGCAGAGAAATCGTTGGCAGACAGCTACAGGATTAGAGAGAGTGGGAGCCAACAGGGCAGTGGGGATACTCAATTCCAGAGGGGCGGGAAAAAGCACCAGAGCTCGTCTGGACCTAGTTCTCATGTTACTGGATCGTACCAGCCGCAGTCGTCTGCATGTACACTCTCTGTGGCTTCGACAGGAAGGCCAGAGCAGAGAGGATTGATCTGTTATCACTGTGGACAGCCGGGACATCATTCAGTTGAGTTCCAGCAGAAGGGCCATGCTCAGAGTTCAGCGTTCATCCAGTCACAAGCGAGGGACCCACTTATCTGTTTTGGGTATGGTCAGTCCGGGCACTTTCCCAGACAGTGTCCCAGAGAGGAGAATGTCCAGGGCGCGACAGGAGCACCAGTTGCTTCATCTGTACAGAGGCAATAGGCTCCGCAGCAGCCCAGGGCTCGGACATCTAGGTTTGCGGAAGGAGGTGCTTCAGCTCAGTTAGTGAGGCAGCCATCGACTCAGAGCTATGGTGGGCAGACCAGATTACAGCAGGCCAAGGCTTATGTTCTTGCTGATCGTAGTGCTTCTAAAGCACCAGCTGCATCTGATGCTGCAGTTATTCCAGCCATGATCAGAGGTACTCTTCTAGTCTTTAGATCATGGGCCAGTGTTCTCATCGACATGAGCATCACATTCTTTCATTTCCTCTACTTTTGCTTCTGCATTGGGGTTGGAAATGAACTGGTTGGGTGGTACCTTGTACGTGGAGACCCCAGTTAGTGAGAGTGTGACGCTGAGTCTTGTTTGTAGATTCTGTGTACTGGAGGTTGCCGGTCGTTGTTTAGTGTTTGATTTTTTCATTCTAGACATGACCACATTTGATGTCATCCTAGGGATGGACTAGCTGACCACCTACCATGCCTTTATAGACTGTGAGCGACGGAAGGTGTCAATCTGTACGCCGGATGGTGACTGTTTTCACTTGGTAGGTGATCGGGATGAGGTCTTGAGGTCTATGCCCGATGCCACTAGAGTTCGAGGAGATTTGGGTTTCCTCTTTTCTGCGCTCAGGTTGGATGAGCCGGTTGGGGTTCGAGGGGTGTTGCCCCATGTGGTTTTCGACTATCCAGATGTCTTTCCAGACGATCTGTTTGAGTTGCCACCTAGCCGAGATGTGGAGTTCTCCATCTACCTTGTTTCAGGAGCTGCTCCTTCTCTACGCCATCTTACCATTTTGCACCGGTTGAGTTGAGAGAACTCAATGTGCAGTTACAGGAGTTGCTAGTGTTAGAGCAGAAATAACAAATTTTGAACCGACGCCGTGACCGTAAAAACTGACGTATGCATTTTTCATGAAAACAGATAACTATATTAATCTTAATAGTTTAATACCTTTATAAAACTTGTCAAAAAGTTTCAAGTCTCGAATACGTTAAAGACAACCTTGCAACCTTCTCATGTATATTCCGGACGCACTACGACGATCACGATGTATGGGCACCGATTCCGATCGAAGTGTTCTTCCTCCTTTTGGTTTCTTCTCATACAATAATCTCCAAAAAGAAAAATTAATTTCCTAAGAGGAGAGGGGGGGGCGACTATCGTGGGAGAATTAGGGTTATGATTTTTTATAAAATGAACCTCCTTTTTAATACATATCCATATATATCAAAAGGATATTAAGTATATATTCTCCCCTTCCTAAAAAGATATGAAAATATATATATCCTTAACATAAATAATAAAACCCACCATCTCCTAGGGCCGGCCACTTAGGGAGTAATCTCTAGGTGTGCCAAAAATCAAAACCGCCCCTCATTAATTTAATTTAATTCCTGAATGTCCCCGGCGGTAGTACCGGCATTCAAATTAAATTAAATAATTATCGAAACCAGCAAGAAAAATATTCGTGCGTGTAATGGACTACGTGAGGGAACACGAGAAAGTATAGAACTCCAACTAACCGTATGAAAAAACTGGATATCCCTAACTCTGTCCCCGAGCTAGATCCTTTCCGGTACGAACTAGAACTTATTCCACTAAAGGTCCTGACTGAACTCCTGGCCCTAACTCAAATTATGTCTTGAGTCTCTAATTATCAAATGTACTGAATTCTCCCCACGTTTAAGATATGGATTCCCGATAAATAAATAAGGTTACTGACAACCCGATTTAATTATCCTCTTCTCCTCGCAACCGCACCGCTTAACCTTTTGATATGTCGGATCCGAAGATCCACGTACAGGTTTAGCATAATCAAACATATAAGCAAAGCACACGAGGGGGAACTCCTCAACCTAAATCGGACGTGATTCTCATCAGCTGATTATCAATCATCGGACAAATAATGCCAGTACCCAACTCATCGATATTATTGATCTCATAGAAGAAATCTCAACCATTGACGACTCAAAGTACTATACATTATCTAAACACAATTAATCAGTCACTTCGGGATTAGGAGTTTGTGCAATACATGATAATACGGGATGTGGATCAATTCATATAGTCTGTATAGAATCGATCATCCCATTGATCTTGCTCAATACACTCCAAGTGTACTAACACATCGAGCTCGAACATCAAATTTTTAACACCTGAATTTGATCCGTTCGACCTAGCCAGAACCAGCTACTATAACGATGTACTATAATCGTACCAATGGAATGTCCAGGTCCATTGCGATTGTGAGCCTACTTGTATAATCTGTTAGAACCTTTGACCCGATCTTCCGTGCAGCACGCACCGAGTCAAATACTGGATAGAATATACGGACTATACATTCATACATCACAAATATAAATATGAAACCATAAATGCAAAACAATCTCAAATGTTTCTTGTTAATATGCCAGGGATCTAGAATAAAATACATAAAAAGCATGACTTTTCAGTATACATTCCCAATAATCTTCCACTTATACTCAAAGCCATGCAAGAACACATCTGACACCTAACCCTTCTATACGGTTATCAAAGACTTTCTAAGACAACGCCTTAGTAAAAGGATCAGCTATGTTATCCGCATATGCTATCTTGGAAACTACCATGTCTCCACGCTGCATGATCTCCCATATAAGATGATACTTCCTCTCGATGTGCTTTTTCCTTTTGTGGACTCTCGGTTCCTTCGAGTTCGCAATTGCTCCACTGTTATCATAATAGACTACAATAGGCGATTGTACCGAGGGTACCATATCCAAGTCCATTAGGAAGTTCCTGAGCCAAACCGCTTCCTTAGTTGCATCCAAAGCTGCAACATATTCAGTCTCCATGGTAGAGTCAGCAATATAAGACTGCTTCACGCTCCTCCAACCGATGGCTCCACCTCCAAAGGTAAACACATAGCCCGAGGTAGACCTCCTAGAATCTCTATCTGCCTGGAACTCTGAATCAGTATACCCAAGAAGTATAAGACTATTAGCCTGGTACACCAACATATACGCCCTAGTCCTTTTTAGGTACTTGAGTATATTCTTGACCGTAGTCCAATGCCCTTTTCTTGAATTAGACTGATATCTGCTTACCATGCCTACGGCATAACAGATATCTGGTCTAGTGCAGAGCGTGGCGTATATGAGACTTCCTACTGCTGAAGCATAAGGAATACCTCTCATCCTCTCTATCTCCTTAGGTGTCCTAGGACACAGATCCCTAGATATAGTAATTCTACGTCTGAAAAGAATAAATCCTTTATTAGAATTTTTCATACTAAATCGAGCAATAATCAAGTCAATATAACGGGCTTGGGATAAGCCCAACATCCTACGTGATCAATCTTGTATGAGCTTGATCCCAAGGATTTGGCCTGCTTCTCTCAAGTCCTTCACGTCAAATTGACTCGATAACCACACATTCACCAAAGATAGCAACCCCACATCGTTTTCGATAAGAAGAATGTCATCAACATAAATGACTAGAAATGCCACCTTATGCCCATCGCACTTTCAGTACACGCAATACTCGATAGGACACTGATCAAAGCCAAAGCTCTTAATTACCTGGTCAAATCGAGTATTCCAAGACCTTAATGCTTGCTTAAGCCCATAAATAGATTTCTTAAGCTTGCATATCATGTCCTCTTAGCCCTTTTCTATGAACCCGTCTAACTGCATCATATAGATGCTCTTGTCAAGATTTCCGTTAAGGAATGCCGTCTTGACGTCCATTTGCTAAATCTTGTAATCAAGATTAGCAGCAATGGATACGAGAATCCGAATGAACTTAAGTATAACCACCGACGATTAGCAGCAATGGATACGAGAATCCGAATGAACTTAAGTATAACCACCGGCGAATAGGTTTCCTCATAATCGAATCTGTCTTTCTAATTAAACCCCTTCGCAACAAGTCTAGCTTTGAAGGTTTTCACCTCCCCGTCCACTCCTCTCTTTTTCTTGAAGATCCATTTTCACCCGATGGGTTTTATCCCATCTAATTGATCTATAAGCTCCCAGACCTGATTAGAGTACATAGACTCTATCTCAAATTCCATAGCCTTTTTCCATAGTTCTACGTCCTTGTCTTGTAGTGCTTCATTATAGTTTCTAGGTTCGGTATCATGTTCTTCCGGAATCTTGTCGTAAGACTCTCCCAAGAACATGAACCTCTCGGGTTGACGAACAACCCTCCTACTATGACAAAACTCCTGCTGTATACTCATGATAGGTGGTATCTCATTCCGTTCATTAGATATGTTTTTCGGTTGTACTAAAATTTCATTCCTCACCTCTTCAAGAACAACTTGTGACCGGGGTTTGTGATTTATTACATAATCCTCTTCCAAGAATCTTGCATTTGTGCTAACAAATACCTTCTGACTCTTAGGATCATAAAATAAACCACCTTTAGTTCCTTTAGGGTATCCTACAAAGAAACAGACATCTATCTTTGGTTCCACCATACTTGCATCTCCCACCAACACGTGTGCTGGGTAACTCTATATCCGAAAGTGTTTGAGACTTGGCTAATGGCCAATTCATAACTCCAAAGGAGTTCCGAGAACTGCCTTAGTAGGCACCAAATTCAGAATATATGCCGCCGTTTTTAATGCATAACCCCAAAACGAATGTGGTAAATCTGAATAACACATCATGCACCTCACCATCTCCTTAAGGGACCTATTCATCCATTATGCTACACCATTCTACTGAGGCAAACCTAGTGCAGATAATTGGGATGTTATCCAATGTTCTGATAAGTAGTTCCTAAACTCTCCAAAGAGGTATTCACCTCTATGATCAGGTCGTAGGGTTTTGATACTTTTACCTATTTGCTTCTTTGCTACTACCTTAAACATTTTGAATTTCTCAAATGTTTCAGACTTGCGGTGAAACAGGTAAAACGTATCCATACCTAGAATAATCGTCAATAAAAGTGACAAAATACTCATACCCACCTCTTTCCTGGATGTTCATGGGACCACATAAATCAGAGTGAACCAATTTCAACACTTCTTTGGATCTAAGTCCCTTGACCGTAAACGACCTCTTGGTCATTTTACCTTCTAAACAGGATTCGCAGACTAGAAGTGCTTCCACTTTCAATGAACCTAAAGTTTCATTTTCAACCAGTCTTTGTATCCTTTTTAGATTAACATGACCCAAATAAAGATGCCAAAGTAGCGCTTGGTTCAAGGAGAAAACTTTCTTTTTAAGTGGTAAAACATGTAAATTATTCACCTCATTATTTTTATCAGTAGAAATAACATGGTGTAAA
>JAOTRH010031647.1:0-21026 GCA_034768845.1 Heliamphora exappendiculata | reverse complement strand
CTTTTAAGTATAAGGATATAAATTATGTTGCAAATCTCATGGCATAGAAGTGGTTTATGAAGTTTTGTCCATGGTGTGACTTATGAGATTCTTTTATGAAACCATAATAAAATTCAGGGGACACACCCTCTACGGAGGTGACTCTGGTCACTAGGGAAAAGGCCCGACCTTGTGTTCATGGTGACTTTAGTACTCAACGGTTTAAGGGATAGCTCGGGTGTTGTCCGGTGACCTTAATCGAATCGTTTTAGAGAAAAGATTCAGGCGCCATCCTATGGTGACTCTAAGTTTGATATTGGACCCAACGAACCGAGGATGTTCCGAGTTTTTATATGTGATACTGTTACTTAGTTAATTCATGGTTCCCACAAACTATATATGAGCATGCTGTTATCGCTACTGTGGTATTGATTATTCTGATGAGACTTGCTATATTGGTTACTTGTCACTGGCTTTGAGAATTTGGTGAATTTGTTCACAAACACTATTTAATGAAAAAATGTGAATTTGCCGAAAAGAAAGAGAACTTTTTTTTTATAATCATGTGATTTTATAATGCGTAGTATGTCATGATTATGTTTCAGTTATATATATTTTGAGCATCCCATTTTTAAAACTGTATTTTACTATATATGCTTACCATTCACCGAGCCATCGCCTGACGTTGTTTTTAACATTTTCAGGTGGTTAGTTAAGGTTACTAGTGGTGGACTCTGTGGTATTCTGGAACCCAATTTTAATGACCTCTTAGCAGTTTTTATTTATTTAGTTATTTTGTTTTGGTTCGGCATTTTGTTCCCTTTGTTTGGCTTGATGATACTAGATTTTCATGAAAGTTAGTAGGCTGTTTATGACCCACAAAACTCTCGGTCAAGTTAATTTTATTTAATAACGTATGTTAGCATATTATCTATATGTCTGGTGAGTTATTTTGTTATTCAGGCTTTCGTGGCTTATCGGCCAAGGCCTATAATCCACGGCCGGTCATGCCCACTATTTTGGGGTGTGACAGAAATGATATCTCAGCTGTATGTGCTTCATCCTGGAGTGTAATGCCGAATTATTGGCAAGAAAAATAGCACTCTGGCTATCACTATAGAGCGACCCTCTGTCAATCTTTTTACCTAACTCAGAGACCCTGTAACCATACCATCTCATTTTCAGTCTCTATCACAGCAATGTACTCTACCTCTGTAGTAGCAAGAGTGACAATCTTCTACAATTTAGAGGCCCAACTCACTGCTGTGCCACCTAGGATGTAGAAAAACCCAGTGATACTCTTCCTACTGTCAATATCACCGGTTAAGTCAGCATCCACGTAGCCTTGCAGTTTTAGTTTTGTCATCGTGAAACACAAAGACGTGTCTGTGGTCCCCTTCAAATACCTTAGAATCCACTTGACAGCATTCCAATGTTGCTTCCCTAGATTTCTTATGTATCTGTTGACTACTCCCACTACATGTGTGATATTTGGTTTGGTACAGACCACGGCATACATTAGGCTACCAATAGTCGATGCATAGGGGACCTTACTCATGTGCCCCTGCTCTTGCTTTGTCTTCGGAGATAGATCTTTAGTTAGCCTAAAGTGGCTAGATAAAGGCGTACTAACAAGTTTTGCACCATCTATATTAAACTTTCTCAGTATCTTCTTCATATATTCTGCCTGTGAGAGTATCACGGTCCCTTCATCTCTATTTATGATAATTCTCATCCCAAGGATTTGCTTACCAACACCCAAACACCCAAATCTTAATGGCAAACTACTTTGGAAGTTGCTTCTTCAGCTTATTGATCTCCTCGATGCATGGCTCAACAACGAGCATATCATCCATGTATAGCAACAAGATGATATAGGAACTATCAAAGCTCTTGACATAGCAACAGTGATCTGCTTCTAGCCTGGTGAACTTGGTCCTTTACATAAAACTGCCAAACTTCTTGTACCATTGCCTTGGAGCTTGTTTCAGACCATACATGCTCCTTTTTAACTTGCAAACCATGTCTTCTTTGCCTTTCACTGTAAATCTCTCAAGTTAGCGTATATATATGTGTTCTTCCAACTCACCATGAAGGAACACAGTCTTGACATCCAATTGCTCTAAAAATAGATCATCTGCAGCTATAATTCCCAACAATGTTTTGATTGTTGTCAACTTCACAATTGGGTAGTAGATTTTAGTGAAGTTAACTCATTCTTCTACTGAAATCCCTTAACAACCAATCTTTCCTTGTAACGCCTGCTGCCATCATATTCTTTCTTCACTCTGTAAACTCATTTGTTGTGCAGAGCTTTCTCTCCAGCTGGTAGTCTTATTATCTCCCATGTCTGATTTGTTAGGAAGGAATCTATCTCATCCTTCATTGCCAACTCTCACTTCATAGAATTATCGATCTATAAGGCCTCTACAAAACTCTCCGGCTCACTAATTTTAGTAAGTAAAATGTAGAATAGGGACGATTAGAACCACTGTGGCGGTTTGATGCTCTTGGAAGACCTCCTGATCGCTGTCACTGGCGTACTATGTTCCACTTGTTGAAGACACCCCAATTTGACCCCACCCAATTTTAGGTGAATCTGATGATAAAAACGATTGGAATGGTGTCTCAGTACGTTCCTCAGAAAATGATCCAAACTCAGTATTTGAACTCAATCATCAAAACCTTCAAACCAATAAAATCTTTTTGAACCACCAACTCTAATGTGGCGACCGCCAATAGAACCATTTGAAAACTTTCACTTTTTGTGGTGACTGCCATGTTCATTGTTGCGACCGTCAATAGAACTTCTTCGAAACTCTAGCCCAAAGTGGTGACCGCCACCTCCAATATGGTGATCGCCAACTTGCATTGTGACGACCGCTAATATAAGCTCTTGGAACCTTTTCAAATGTGGCGATCGCCAACTCCTAACCTGGCGACCGCCAACTTCAAATGGCCTTGCGTGTCCCAAAACGTGTCGGCATCTCATTGGTTGAAGAATTCTATAAATACCGTACGCTCTGGTACATTTTCAAGAGGAGAGGAGAGAAGTTTAATGAGATAAGCTCTGTCAAGTCGCCGAGCATTCCCGAGCCCTAACGCCGAAACCTTGTCGAAGTATTGAGAGCCGAGCCCCTGATACCGAAGTTCTAAAACCCTAGCTTGGATCATCTCCCGTGGACCGAATTGCTATTCCTCGACTCAAGAATTTCTTAGCGATCCAGGTATTTTGCTCGGATCCCCGGTTCTTTTAGTTCCATCTCCTACCTTTTTTGAGTAATCGGGTTACTTTAATTGTTTCATTTACGTACTTTCTTACATTATTTATGTAGTTGCTTTAACCTGTATTTGGACTAGTTTTTTTAGTGGCTTTTAGGCATTTTGATTTTTTTTATAAAAAAGTAAATGTCCAATCATATACAAAAAGTAAGAAAAAGTGAAAAAAAAAACCAAGCTAGCCCAAATCAGCTGGTTTTTTTTTTTTTTTGCTTTTAAGCCAAAAAGTTAGCCCAAACAGAGACTTAATCACTAGATTTCATTTATCTTATAAGTAATGTTGATATCGAGTAAATTAGTTAAAGTCATGTTATAATTTCAATTCTATTTTGTTTATTTAGTTTGTATACTTTTTGTTATACATTCACACCCGGCACATTAACTAATTTACTCAATATCAACATTACTTATAAGCTATTTTGTTTATTTAGTTTGTATACTTTTTGTTATACATTCACACTCGGCACATTATTTCTCTTCATTATCTCATTAATTAGTGCTCACATCTCTGGTAATTACAACTTGTAATGTTGTTAATTGTTGTTATTAATACACTAACATTCATGTGAATATAATTATCAATACTACATTCACATTTTTTAATAATTGTCTAGTTATTTATTCATTTTTTTTTCATTTTCTATCCCTTTTATTTTTTTTTCTAATGTTAGTTTAATCTTCTTTTATTAACATTTCATTTTTATTTTTTTAATGTTAGTTTCATATTTCATTTAATGTTAATATTTTATTTCTTTTAAATATTTGTTTAATTTTTTCTTTTGCTACTATCTCATTTCTTTTTCTTTTAATGTTAATTTAATATTTCATTTAATGCTAATATTCTATTTTATTTTTCTTTTCTTTTTAAATGTTAGCTTAACCTCCTTTTCATAGTATTTTTTTTCTTTTATTTTATTTTGTTAAACTTAAAAATTATAAAAAAAATCTTTTAAGCTAGTTTTAAATGTTAATGTAATTTTCTCTTCTTATTGTAATTTAATTCTTTTTTGTTTTCTTTTCTTTTTATATTCTTTTGTTTCATTTGAAATATAAAATGTGAATAGTTAGTTTTTCTTTTATTAGTTTAATAAGCATTTTTTTAATCTTCTTTTTTTAGCTTAATTTTTTTATAAGCTTTCTCTTTATTTTTTTTTAAAATTAAATCTTTAAGATCACTTTTGTCATAACACTCTTATTTTTAATTTTTTTATTAGTAAGTTTTTCTTCTAATATAGAATTTTTATGTATATTTTATTTTATATTTAGTATTTTTTTATTAAATATTCATCATGATAATGGTAACCTAATTTATTTTGATAATATGCATGTTTTTAGTTTCTTTAAAATTGTGTTTATAATAGTCTAGTTTATTTTGTAACAATTCATGTTTAGGTAATTTTAATAATTTTTAGCATATTTTCATTATATTATTTAAATCATGATAACTTAGTTTATTTTGGTGAAGTTGCATGTGGGAGTACTCCATGCATCTTTTAGTTAGAATTACATACCATAGGATTTATGATTTTACCTTTTTATTTGCTTTTCTTTGACGTTCTACATGAATATGTTATATACTTTTCATATTTGATTTTGGATGTTCTCTTTTTGCCCTCACTTTCTTTATTTGCATGCATTTGAAAAATCTTACTAAAGAACGAATTATGATTAGTAGAGGCCAATCTTATGGTTTGCTGAACGGGGTACCTAACAGCTTTTTCAATTCGTACCTTAACCCTCAAACCCTTTATCTCTGGTTAAATGCTTTAAAGATTAGTAGCAATTTTTATTTTTCTTGGTTTTCTTTTAAATCAAGGGGTGACTCTATTTTTTAACAAAAAAAAGATTTTCAAAATTTAGCTTTCAATGTGTTAAAATATTTTTTAAATATTTCTTGAAATCCCTAATTTTATACCATTCCAAAAACTCTAAAATTTCGAGGCCACAGTATTTTCTAGCGACTCTGTTGGAAACTGGTTTATAAATCAAATAAGAGGGTTAGACTAAAACATCATTAGTTCTTAATAAGAATTTTTTATTTTTATTTTTGCATGTATGTGCATTATTCTTCACACCCCTGCCTGGTCGACCCGATGTCCTGATTGTTCATCCATTTCGGGGATTGTTGGGAAGACGAATAACTCTTACTGACTGTACGCTATCATAGGTGCAGTAAAAGTATTTGGGCGTACTGTTTGACCATATCCTGCACCACTCAAAGTATGAGAGGTATATACACGACTTAATTCAGAAGGTACCCTGTTCGATTGACTAAAATCGGCTTTTTGCATATAATAGCTTAGAACCCTCCATTATGTGCTACTGACCCTAGTAGGATTATGTGTTTTCTTAATTGTATATTTTGTTTGCATTTGTTAGGATTGTTTGTTTAGTTTAGGCTAGTTCTTTTCTAGATTTTAGTCCGGGTTTTACTATTACCCCTTTGTTGTGTAAGTTAGCTTTTCCCTCGAGTCCTTGCTCAATTTTTGTTCTTCGCCTTGTTTGGTTTTTACGCCGTAGTTTTCTTCTCGGGGTCATACTCATGTTTTGCTTTGAGGTCTCTAGGATAGTTTCTCTTTCTTCCAGGTTCTTCTCGAATTGTTGGTTTTATTCCCTATTATTGTATTAGGATCGCTTTCTTTGAACCTTTGTTATACCCGTGTGAGCTAGTTATGTTTTCCTACCGTTATGCAGCTCATTTTTTCCTAGAGATCTAGATCAAATCGATACCTTTGGCCTAGTTCTGTTGCCTCGCCGGAGTGCTGCCTATTTCTTCGTTTAGATAAACATTCCCTCTAGAATCTAGTTAAGCTTCTCCTTAGCCGTCATTTCGGGTCATCCTATTGTTATGCTGCAAATGTGAGTCCGGTAAGGGCATTGTTTTAGTTTTAGTGATTATCTGCTTATGGTTGGCCATTTCAGGTATCGATGATGTTTGCTATCTATCGTCAGAATTCTTGTTCGAAAAGTGTTTGATACTGGTTATTCTACTTTTGGGATCTAGGTTTTCTTCAGGTCTAGATCATTGAGCCGAAAAAATTACAGTCGACATGTGTCTGGGCTATGCCAGTGACAGGAAGACTCTATAGGATTTCTGAACAATCAGCTGGATCATCGAAGATGGCAAAAAATAAAGTTATTCTGACAGCCTTGATGAGGGCGATCACTGAGATACAACGGACAGTAGAGCAGTAAATTTAGGCAAAAAATTAGTGCCAAGCACAGATCTGGACAATTCAGGCCTGTCTACCAGGCGTAAATGGACAGCAGCATAATATGAATGAGAACAATGAAGACTTTTGGGATGATAACCCAAGGGTAAGATGGGCTGTAAGTCGTTGTGCCACCTTTAGTTCCCCGCCCGACGGTGGTGGAGGAAGAAATTATGACCCAGTCTAGAGAGTCCGCACTTGTAGAGAAAATTGATCGAATAGATAAGGAACTGAGAAAAGCAAAGGGAGTGGAAGAATACATACTAGATGTAGACAATTTATTCTTATTTTCATATGTCAAACTGCTTGAAAATTTTAAAATACCAGAGATAGAAAAGTTTGATGGCACCGGAGAACCCCGAATTCATCTGAGGATGTATGTTAGAACTCTCTCTCCCATGGGGATTGACGATCAGCTCACGGCTCAATTGTTCTATCAATCACTTTCAAGGGCATTACAAAGGTGGTTCTTCTCTCTAAAAGTGGCTAAGACTAGAACTTGAGAAGATATAGCCACTGCTTTCATTAGTTAATACAATTATAACGTTCAGCTGGACGTCACCACTCGAGAGCGAGAAATGAAAATCAAGAATTATTTGTTGATTTCCTGACCTTGTGGAGAGGGAAGACAGTCAAGATGATAAATCGGCCTACTGAGAAAGAACAAGTGTGAATCGTGGTGAAAAATCTATAGTCCCCTCTGAAGCGTTACCTTAATACACAGCCGCTCTCTACCTTCGAGCATCTATTTGACACTAGGGTGCAGATTGAGGATGCCATTTAGTCTGGAGATATTGAGAAAGCTGAGCCTAATTAGAAATCAAGACGGACCTTCCCTGCTAACAACCAAAATTAGTCTGCTGTTGCCAACCTCGTTTCTCGCTCGAACGAGGTCAACCTTTTGAATCCTTCATCCTCCGCCCAACAATCAAACAATACCCAATAGTTAAACAACAGTCAGTAGTTGCAACAAAGGTCGAGGAGAGTCTTTACTCCCCTTAACATCTCATTATCCACAGTCCTGAATCGACTTGTCGAGAAAGGGCTTATCAAGCTGTTGGACCCTATGCCTGTACCTGACTGCGGTATAATGCTTCTCAATACTGTGCCTACCACCAGGGTCACGGACATCCGACTGATAAGTGTATGAGGCTGCATCATGAGATCCAAGATCTCATCGACAACAAAGCTATCCCTTCACCATCTGCAACTCCAAAGTCAAATGTCACGACCAACCCTCTGCCAAACCATGCCAAGCAAGCTGGGGTAAACTGCATGTCTCTTGGCCAATTAGAAGATCCGAACTAGTACATCTGTTTAGCACATCTTCCACGCTCGCATATTTCAATTACTGAGGATCAGGCTGCTTGTTCACTAATTATGGATGGAAATGGCTAGAATACGATGGAGGAATGGAATGATAATGCATGGGAAGGGTATCAGAATGATCATCCAAGTTAATCAACAAGAAGAAAGGAATGTCATGAAGAGAATAATTGACCGTTGGACTACCTGGCGTGGCCATATGGATTTGGCTATGTGCTCGACAGAATTACTCTTCCTCATCTTTTGGGGAGGAGATATATGTTGATGATATGCAATCCTATTGATTAGTGAGGGTTGTGCTAAAATCAGATGGGATTGAATGGACTGACTTCTGGACTGCTCGAGAATAGAAGGTAGGATTTATTAGAGAGCACATCTGGGAAGAGGTCAATAACACCTGGGCTATTGAGGATGACGAGGAAAGGAAAGGAAGAGCAACAGGCACTGACTTAAATGATCTATGGGCATTTAAAAGCCCTCTATGCATTGATGAGGTGAGGCAGACTAAAAGTACAATGCTAGGATTATGAAATCTCGAGAAAGGCGTAGAACATCTGACAAGAAGTGGATGGCATTTCAAGCCAGCTCAGTTAGAAAAAAGGCAACCAAGCAGGAAGGAAAAAGAGAAGGAACAGGAAGAAGAGGATAACGCTGTGTTGAAGCAGCTGAAGAAGACACATGTTAACATTAGCATATGGGGCTTGTTGATGGCTTCACATTGGCATCGACAAGCCATGTTAAAAGTTCTAAATAAAGCCAACGCATCGATGGATGCAACCCCTGAACAGTTGATTGGATTAATACAGCCAGTTGCAGAGCCTAAAGTGATCTATTTTTCTTAGAAAGATTTACCATTAGAAGGGAAGAATCACAATAAGCCTCTGCACATTACAGTCATATGTTTAGAAAAATGGGTCCCGATAACACTTATCGACAATGGTTCAGCCTTGAACGCTTGTCTACTCAAGACTGTAATTTGCTTGGAGATGAAGCCAGACCAGTTCACGCCTTGTAGTCAAGGAGTTTGAGCCTACGATAATACAAGGAGGGATGTGTTGGGACTAGTATCATTTGCAGTATCAGTGGAGCCTCTAGAGACATCAGTTGAATTTCATGTACTGGACGTGCCAGCCTCCTTCAATCTGTTGTTGGGTAGGCCTTGGTTGCATGACCCGAACATCCAGGCAGTGCCATATACTCTCTATTAAAAGCTGAAATTGATAAAGAATGGGGCAGTGCTGACTATCCATGGAGAAGATAGTATTCAACCTCCAAGAGGAGAGGGCTTGACTCTCTTGGAGGTTTAGCACGGAGAAGGGGACGTGTCCTTGAGTGGGTTCTAATTTGATGAAGCTCAGGTTGTGTAGATGCTGTTGAAGGAAGAGGAAAATTACATCAACCTGCGAGTGGTTATAATAATGAGGCAAATGTCTTATTTCCCATGAATGGGGTTGGGTCGCAAATTGCAGGGTATTTCGGAACCTATCCAGGTATTGCTAGCTTCGCGCCATTTTGATCATAGATACAAACCGATGAAAGAAGATTTGGGAGGGCCTAAAATGGAACAAAAGGCTAAACACTAAAAAATGCTTAATGGGTACTTCATTAAAGAAGGTGAAAATTTTCCGTATTGTGGCTTCCCGGAGCTATGGATTGATGAAGAGATCAATCAGGAGTTGTCAGGGTTGAAAATCTTCTTTAGCCACTAATTATATGATATGGAAGAAGATGAAACAGTGAAAGGGGAAGAGGAAGAAAAGAAGATCCAAGATGAAGATTGGGCAGACAAGCTTGATGGTATCGACATGGGAGTATTGTTCAACGAAAAGATAGCTTAACTACACGTAACTGATCAAGACTGCTTCATAATGGGCTTTAGCGCCCCAACCGACTGCACCAAGCTCATTGTCAATGCAGCTATCAAAGAAGTGAAGAACTGGACCTTAAAATCTTGTAATGTGCATATTGTCTATCCTGAGCCGGGTCTAAGTCAGAGTCTGTGGTTGAGGGCACATCTTTCTATGCACCTCCTCTTACTTTTACCTTTGAGCTTATAATCCTCTCTTTCTTCAATTAAATGAATGAGATTTTTGATTACTCTACTTTATTTAATTTATTTCATACACTTTCTAATGATTTTGAATTCAACGAGAATATTTATGAAGAAATAAAACTTTTAATAAAAAAAAAAGAAAAAATGCGCACCCAACCAATAATTAAAGAAACTTTGTTAATAAATCTAGGTAATGAAACTAACCCGCAGAATGTACAAATTGGTTCTTTTTATCCTTAGTTGAACGTGAACAATTAATAACTTTATTAAAAGAATTCAATAATGTATTTGCATGGTCTTACGAGAATATGCTCAGAATTGATCATAGCATTGTTCGCCACCATAGCCCCTTGTACCCTTATGCTAAACTAGTCAAACAAAAATTGAGACGGATTTGGCTAGAATGGGCTTTGAAGATCAAGGAAGAAGTTACCAAACAAATCAACACTGAATTCTGGATGGTAACCAAGTATCCAAAGTGGGTAGCCAATATCGTGCCGGTGGTAGAGAAGGACGGTCGTGTCCAAGTCTGTGTAGATTTTTTAGATCTCAACAAGGCTAGCCCAAAGGATGACTTTCCACTACAACACATTGATGTTTTGGTAGACAATACGGCAGGGCATGCCTTGTAATTATTCATAGATGGCTTCTACAGGTACAACCATATTCTGATAGATCCTGAGGACAAAGAAAAGACAACATTCACCATGCCTTGGGACACTTATTGTTATCATGTAATGCCGTTTGGTTTAAAGAATGTAGGGGCAACCTATTAGATGGCCGCCACCACTTTACTACATGACATGATACATAAGGAGGTCGAAGTGTATGCGGATGATATGATAATCAAGTTCAAGGATCGAATGGCCACATCGAAGTGCTACAAAAGTTCTTTGAAAGGATTTAGAAATACAAGATGCGGCTTAACCCACAGAAGTGTGCCTTCAGAGTTACCGCCAGCAAGATGCTTGGGTTTTTGATTACTCAACAGGGCATCGAAGTTGACCCATCAAAGATTAAAGTAATCTTGAAAATGTCTCCTCCAAGGACCGAGCGAGAAGTTAGGGGCTTCCTAGGTAAGATACAGTTTATCGGTCGATTCGTCACAAAACTGACAACTACTTGTGAACCGCTTTTCCATTTGCTAAAGAAAGGAGTCGAGTTTGAATGGGATCAGAAATGCTAAGACACCTTTGATGCCGTGCGCAGTACTTGTAGAATCCATCTGTTCTAGCTTCTCTCGATCCTGATAAGCCACTGATCTTCTATTTGTCAATGACTGATTCAACTGTAGGATGTATGTTGGCGCAAGAGAGTGAAACTGGAATTGAAAACGCGGTCTACTACTTGAGCAAAAAGATGACAGGGTCAGAAATACGATACACATCACTAGAAAAAACATGCTGGGCTTTGGTTTGGGCTTCCTAAAAATTGAGACATTACATGCTGTCTTTTACAGTGAATATCATCTCCTGAATGGACCCGTTAAAATACCTGTTTGAAAAGTCAGCACTGACAGGAAGGTTGACTTGATGGTTGTTGTTGTTATCAAAGTTTGATCTTAAATATGTGACCTGGAAGTCAGTCAAGAGAAGAGTAGTGGCAGAATTCCTAGTCGACCAACCAGTTGAGAGAGGTGAAGACACAAAGTTCCAGTTTCCTGACGAATAGCTGATGAAAGTTGGGGATGACAAGTGGACTCTATACTTTGATGGTGCATCCAACTAGTATGGTTACGGAATAAGAGTCCTTCTTATCGCTCTTGACGAATCGCACGTCTCCTTGTCTTTAAAGCTCAATTTTGAAGTTATCAACAATCAAGCTGAGTATGATGCATGTTTAGCTAGATTAGAGTCATCCTAAAAATTAAGGACAAGGAAGCTGGAAGTCATCGGAGACTTGGCACTGGTGGTTTCACAAGCAAGGAGAGAATGGAAGGTCAGGGACGTAACATTGATTCTCTACCATTAAGAGCTAGAGAAGCTGATACCATGTTTTGAATCAGTAATCTTTACCCATGTGCCAAGACTGTAGAACAAGTTCGCTGACGCACTGGCCACCCTAGCATCCGTGATTGACATCCTACTTGGGGTCAGAATGAGGTCATTAATAATCGAGCAGAAGAAAAAGCCAGCATACGAAATGACGACCACAATTGAGGAGAGCATCGACGAACTATCATGGTATTTTGACATTCAGAACTTCATGAAGAAAGGAGAATATCCCAAGTTTTCCAACAAGAAGGACAAAAGAGCAATACGAAGACTATCAGCACAGTTTGCCATTTGTGAGGGAAGATTATACAAACGAGGGCATTCTTGGGTTAATAAGCTATGTGTCAACACTGAAGAAAGCCAAGAGTTGATGAAAGAGATACACGCAGGAGTCTGTGGGCCACACATGAGTGGAAACATGTTAACCAAAAAGATTCTACGACGAGGATACTTTTGGATGACAATGGAGACAGATTATATACAGTTCGTGCGGAGATTCCATAAGTGTTAGATTTATTCAAACCTTATGCACGTTCTCCCATCTCGACTGTATAACCTGACGTCGCCATGGCCGTTCTCAGTATGGGGCATTGATGTAATCAGTAGGATAACACCGAAGGCGTCAAATGGGCACGACTTCATTTTAATGGCCATTGACTACTTTACTAAGTGGGTGGAAGCAGTTTCCTACTCAAGATTGAAAGCCTCTCATGTTGCTAAGTTCATCAAACAAAATATCATTTGCCGATACAGGGTCCCTCATGAGGTTATCTCGGATAATGGCTCGCACTTTCAAGGTGAGGTCTTGGATCTTTTCGAAGAATACCGGATAGTGGCTCACAAGTCCTCACCATATCGGCCGCAGACCAACGGGACAGTCGAGGCAGCAAATAAAAAATCAATAAGATACTACAAAAGACGATCAACTCACATAAGGATTGCCTAGAACATCTATCATTTGCACTTTGGGGATACAGGACGTCAATTAGGACTTCAACAGGAACTACGCCATACTTTTTAGTATACAGGATGGGAGCCGTGCTTCTCATTGAGGTGGAAATCCCTTCACTAAGAGTAGTGGCCGAGGCCAGTATTTTAGAAACAGGATAGCAGAGGAACTGAATGGAAGAGTTTCTCTTAGTTGATGAAAGAAGGCTGCAGACTATGTTTCATGTACAAGGATACCAAAGGAGGATAGCTCGAGCATTTAATAAGAAAGTCAAGACCTAGGATCTCAGAGAAGGAGATTTGGTGATTAAGGAAATCATAGCTCCTATCTTTGACCCGAGAGGCAAGTTCAAGCCAAACTGGTTCGAACCATTTCTCATCAAAACTATCACGACCGGTGGTGCAGTTATTATTATGGATTTGGATGGCAATGTGTTTTTCACACTAGTAAACCTCGACCAACTTAAAAAGTACTATCTTTCAGGTAAAAATAAAGATAAAATAAAAGCTCGCTGAGTTAAAAATTAAAAAGCAACTTAGAAAAAAGTTAGAGTAGCTCGCAAGGTCGAAAATCCAAAAAGGGGACCTTGGTAAAAGTTAGGGCATCACAAAAGGAGAGTGGCAATACCCAAGAGTAAACTGAGCTCGAACTACATTAAGTCCTAATTTCACTTTCTTAGGATACGTAGGCAGCTTCTTTTAAGAAGTTCAGCCGCATTCTTTTCTTTTAACCATTTTTGAATTTGAGTAATGACCAATGCAAATTTGTCTCTGAATTTTGATAACAAATTCATTTAATCGCAAAAATCAAAAAACTGTGGATAATTTTGAATCTTCTTAGACATAATATGGGATTTTCATTACTTTGGCTTTGGATTACAAGGTTTTAAAAATGAAAGAATGGGCACGCAGGTCCCAAACTCTACAAATAAAATAAGAAGGAAAGCTATAAAATCTTTAAAATAGAGCGGGGTGCCTCAAATCTTTTTCCTCTTTGTTGCTTGTTTTCCTTATTCTTTATCTCCCTTTTCCCTATCTTGTATTATCCATAACCTGTACTCGTTAGAAAGCTCAAGGCACAACTACTCTTGCATCTCTATTAGTAAGCAAAATGGCCAAGCGTCCTGATATAATGATAGAAATGGGGCTCGCAGCTGAGATGAAAATAAACAGCCTCAGATACTGTGGAAGATGATCTGGCTCCGTCTGAACTGTCGCATAATTCGATGAGGGTAGCAGAAAGTGGACTGGCGCAGGCCAATTAGCAGAACACTAGGGTGATCCATGGTAGTTAGGGTCTTGGCGGAGACACGCCATCATGGACACTGCCAAGTGACGTCTGGGCCCGTCAAGAAAGAAAGGTATTGCCGCCAAGATGCCTCGGTGCTGCATATCTAGTAGTAGGGATGGTAAAGGAGAGTTGCAGCATTGTACCTATCCATAGGAGATTTTTGCTTGAGATTCACCTTCTCCATTAAGCAGATCTGCAAAAGGGAAACAGGAAAAAGTCAGAGAAGAGTAGTGCAAAGAAATAAAATAGAGGTCTCAGATGGCCAACAAGGATTATGAGATGGACGGAGGGCATGATAATGAGCCCTCGGAGTCCGAGCCTGAATTAGATGAAGGGTAGAAGAGAACCAGTAGGGGAGTTGGAAGGGCGACCTCGGAGGACATCAAAGTATATGACAAAATATGAGCGTACAAGAATTTTGGGTACAATTTGGCATGAATGCACCTGTCATGGTTGAGTTGGGGTGAAACGGACCCCCTTGAGGGCACTGCAAGAGGGCCCTGACATAAGTTCGGGGAGTGGATGAATTAATCATCGACGACTCGTGGAAGAGGCAAGTGGGAGGCAGTATCACAGAGGCATTGATAAAGGGACTCTAGTAACGAAAGGAACACTTCATGATCCGCCGCTAAGCATTTGATGGAAGTTATGAGGACTGGAGGAGTGAATGAATTGATCGTTGAAGATTGGTGAAACGGCAGATGAGAGGCAGCTATCAAGGGTAGTATGTTTTTTGAAAACAATGTAAAAGGTGTTGAGCTTACCTGAAAAATCAAGGGGCTTCTAGCAAAAGTAGTAGTCTCATCACGATGAACAGCATCTAGGCCCAACAGTGTCTCGACTAAGACAAGTGGTACAAAGTCCTTCTCCATCCACATTTGACCCGCGATGTCAACCAGTGCACAATTAATTCGTCCGTTAAAGGGGATGAGAAGATACTGGGTAAGAAGATAGAAGCAAAGGGAATAACGACGCTGCAGCTGAAAGTTGAGGTCGCTAAGGTCGCCAATAGGATAGAACCTCTCAATGATCCATAGAATTTCAAGGCAGTCACCCGATGTCAGAAGAGAATCTTTCATCCTAGACATGCCATAGAGTTGCATCACCTGTTGTCGAGCCGAAAGAAAGAAAGTGAGAATAACAATGGAGCTTCATGGAGTCAGGTCCAAGATAACAGTAAATTCCTCCACAGTGGGGCATAGCTCTTCGAGGCCGAACCGAAAGACGTGGGACTGCGGATCCCATAGTTGAGTAGCAGCTTTCAATAATGGTCCATCAATCTTTATGGCCATTAGAGAAAACAAGGAGTTGATACCGAAAGGGGCAAAGTTCAAACGTTCGATATGGGAGAGTGCCTCAATCCATGTAGAAAGGGGACTAGCCATCCGAGTGAGAGTAACAGAAAATGGGGCCCCTAGGGCTATATTTATAAAGCATGAAAAGGCTAAAAATTGAAAAATTAGCAAAAGGTGCAGTCATTGTGGCGATCGCCACCTTGGAGTGGGCGACCGCCAACTTAAAAGGACACCGTACAGTGGCATCATCCATTTAACCAGGCGACCGCCAAGTTAGATGTGGTGACCGACATGTTGGATTATGGCGACTTCCATGTTAAAAGGTGGCGGACATATATTAGTTTGTGGTTTTTGCATTCTGTGTAAGTTTTGACATTTGTGTCATACATCCAAGACAGTTTGAGCAGCAAATAAAGAAAGGTCGTACCACAGATGAATATAAAGAAGTAAATGGCACGAAGACACAAGATGCATCAAAAAGTGGTAGAATGTAGCATAATGTAAACTGGGGCGCCCAGGCCCAATAACCAACAAACCGAGGCGCACAGACCCATAAATCAAGTAAATGCATAAGAATGTATCAAATTGGGGCACGTAAGCCCATGAAAAATCAAATGTATCAAAATGTATCAGAATGTATCATAAAAATATAACTGACGGGGGAGCTCTCTCTCTCTCTCTCAATGGTGCCTCGAGTGGACCCAACGGGAGGAAGGGCTGGCCTTGTCCGAGTTGACATCCTCGAAGAGCCTCTCGACGTCATCGGTGTCATCACCATCGCTGTTGGAGGAAGAAGATATGGCTCGGGAGTGACTCATGGCAGAAGAGATGGATCCTCTGGAACGAGCTCTGGAGGAGACGACGCGGGATCCACGACCTTGAGTGGGAGCTGGGATCAGAGCTGAAGAAGGAACAAGAGCCTGTAGTTGGATGATAACCGCAGGTGGTACTGGAGGCTATCAAAAGAGAAGTAAGACTCAAAACAGAATAATAAAAGAAAGTGCAGAAAAGCTGAAAGAAGATGTAAGATACTCACAATGGCCACTGGTGTAAAAATAATGCTAGCTGCTCGCATAGTGGCATCCATCTATCGGGCCAGTGCCCTCAAATCGGTGACCATCAGCATCATGCGATCTAGCCAAGCCTGGTTAATCTGCAAAGAATAAAAGAGAATAATTTAAGAAAACTAAACAAGTAAAAAAAGGTAAGCAACTAAAGGAAAGGTGTAAGACAAACCAGGCCGATCTCAGCCTTAACCTCCGGCGCTGGTGGAACGAGAATTGGTAGAGGAATGGGAAAGTTGTATGCCACAATCTGGACATCTCATGGAATCTATAGGCCCATCATCCCATAAGTAGCAGCAGTAGCAGCAGCAGCAGCTCTAGCAGCACTGACATCAGCAACCTCCGGTGCCAGTCCTCTCTGCCTACCACCAGGCGAAGCTGGGCCAGGTTCTAATGGTCCCAATAAGTGTGCCCGGGGTCAGGCTGTGCAGTCCCCCTCTTGCACCAACAGCTCTGAGGCGTGGGTTCCCACCATCTCCAAGAGAAAGTCGACGCGGCCCAAGAGATCGATTCGATGCATGCGTACTAAAGGGACCACCTGTATCCTAAAGTGATCGAGGCCGGGTGACTGACGGACCACTCGCTCCCCAAGATAGTACTCCTGACCAAATGGACCCTCCATTAGGATCTGCCTCGATATAAGGTCCCGACTGCACATCAGATCTGCACCGGCTCGATCCTCTACTCCTCGCCAAACTTCCCAGTAGACCTGCAGCAATTCAAATCACAGTGCAAAGCTATGCAATGAATAGTGAACAGTGAATGCGGTACAGTATAGTAATCAGTGTCCAGTGATCTGTGCGAACAGAAATAGTACAGTGGAGTGCAGTGTAGTGGACAGTATAATGAACAGTATAATGCAGTAAACAATGTATAGTACAGTAAGTAGCAAGAAATAATACCTGGTCGAGGGTTAGCCGATCTAATGATACTCGGAAGCGGTCAATGTTCATCCCCCAGCCTTCTTCTCCTTCAAGCCTCGGGACCATCGGGCCGCTCGGGGAATGACTAGGGAGTCTACCGAAGAGTTCGCAGAGACGTGAAGCCCAAGGAACTCATAAGTCCACAGCTGCAAAGAGAAGATGTCAGCAAGCAGATAATGGATAATGGATAATGAAAATGAATGGAAAAGTGCAGAAACTAAATCATACCTCCCAAACCCTCCAGTATCCCCCAATGTTGAGCTCCTAGGCGAACCGGGTCAGAGTCTGCATGAAGCAATAGATGGTGGTGAGAGCAGCTCCTCCCCAGTCATATGAAGCAACCCGGTCAAGACGAACCAGGGCGCCCAAGTAATGCAAATAAACGGTGTTCTCCTTGTTCGAGAACAAGGAGGTACTGAACATATACATCAAAAAGCCCCGGGCAACCCACTCGAAGTGGCGGGGCTTGAAGCAATGGAAGTATCTGAAGCACTCGAAGAACCATGTATATCTGACACGGTCTCTGTCCATCTATGCTGGTACAGCTCCAAGCAGATACATCAATGTGTCGGTAGAGCGGGCGACAGATGGGCCAAATGGAATGGGGGCTCCTCCAACCCGAATACCGGTGATCAATGAGAAGTCGAGAGGCGTCAAGGTAGCCTCGAAGGTGGAGAAGTGGAAGGTGTTGGTGGTATCCCACCATTGCTCAGCCAAGGCTGTTAGCCAGACCTGGTCATTACTCGTCTACCCAGAAGGGGTATGAACCGAGCCAAGCCGGAGGCATCGATAATAGCCCGGCTAGGAGTAGGAAGGGCATCATACCACTCCAACACCTCTCTAGAGGCAGAACCACCGAAGCCCTTGATGTAATGACCAGCCTAAAAAGAAGAAGACAAGTATAAAATATATAAGAGCAAACCAAGCAAGAGATATGCAGAAAATGGCTGAAAGCAATAAAAACCCTAGGTTCGTGTATGTGTGACGACTCTTCGGTTCTCTCAAGCCCTAAAGATTTGGCACCCTAAACCCTGGTGAGCCAGGTAATTCTGTCAAGCCCTAAAGATTAGGCACATAAGCCCTTGTGCACCAAGAAAATCTTGCACGTCCTAGTAGAAGACTATGAACTCTAAGTCCTAGTGCGCCAGGCAAACATTCCTAACTCTAGGTTCGTGTGTGAGCGACAATCCTTTAATTTTTGCACGTCTTAGTAGAAGACTAGGAACACTGAGCTCTCGTGCGCCAGGCAAATCTTGCACGCCCTAGTAGAAAACTAGGAACCCTAAGCCTTAGTGCGCTAGGCAAATCCTTCCTAACCCTAGGTTCGTGTGTGAGTAATGATCCTTTAATTTTTGCACATCCAAGTAGAAAATTAGGAACCCTAAGTCCTGGTGTGCTAGACGAATCTCTATCATTTTGAACTATTATTTTGGTTTCTTGAATTGCCGTGACCTTAGCTTCCCAATTCTTTAGCATATACCTCAAAATTTTCCTGACCATTTCTGTATTATTGTAAATCTTGCCAAGAGATTTCAGTCAATTGATAATGTCAGTGAAGCGAGTAAACATATCAGATATAGTTTCATCATACTTCATTTTAAATAGTTCATAGTTATGCACAAGTAGACTGATTTTTGACTCTTTCACTTGATTGGTACCCTCGTGGGTAACTTCGAGTCTATCCCAAATTCTTTAACAGTGTCACAGGTCGAAATCCTATTGAACTCGTTTGGATCAAGTGAGTAGTAAAAGAGATTCATAGCTTTAGCATTTTTTTGTATCTCCCTAATGTCAGTTTCAGTTCATTCTTCTTCTGGTTTATAGACAATTTCTTTTTCAACAGTTTTGGTGGATCTTTTGAGTCCATTTATGATAACCCGCCAAATCTACAACTTGAATTTATATTCGGACGTGAAACTCAAGAAACTCATAAGTCCACAGCTGCAAAGAGAAGATGTCAGCAAGCAGATAATGGATAATGGATAATGGATAATGAAAATGAATGAAAAGTGCAGAAACTAAGTCATACCTCCCAGATCCTCCATTATCCCTCAATGTTGAGCTCCTGGGGCAGCCGGATCAGAGTCCGCATGAAGCAATAGATGGTGGCCGGAGCAGCTCTTGCTCAGTCATATGAAGCAACTTGGTCAAGACGAACCATGGCGCCCAAGTAATGCAAATAAACGGTGTTCTCATTGTTTGAGAACAAGGAGGTACCGAACATATACATCAGAAAGCCCCGGGCGATCCACTCGAAGTGGCGGGGCTCAAAGTAGTGGAAGTGTCTAAAGCACTCGAAAACCCATGTATATCTGACACGGTCTCTGTCCATCTGTGCTGGTACAGCTCCGAGCAGATACATCAATGCGTCGGTAGAGCGGGCAACAGGCAGGTCAAATGGAATGAGGGCTCCTCCGACCCGAATACCGGTGATCAATGAGAAGTCAAGAGGCGTCAAGATAGCCTCAAAGGTGGTGAAGTGGAAGGTGTTGGTGGTATCCACCATCGTTCAGCCAAGGCCGTCAGCTAGACCCGGTTATTACTCGTCTACCCAGAAGGGGTATGAACCGAGCCAAGCCGGAGGCATTAATAATAGCCTGATTAAGAGCGAAAAGGGCATCATACCACTCTAACACCTCTCTGGACGCAGAACCACCAAAGCCCTTGATATAATGACCAGCCTGAAAAGAAGACAAGCAGAAAATATATAAGAGCAAACCAAGCAAGAGATATGCAGAAAATGGCTGAAAGCAATAAAAATCCTAGGTTCGTGTGTGTGTAACGACCCTTCGGTTCTCTCAAGCCCTAAAGATTATGCACTCTAAGCCCTGGTGAGCCAGGTAAATCTCTGAAGACCTTGTGCACCAAGAAAATCTTGCACGTCCTAGTAGAAGACTAGGAACTCTAAGTCCTGGTGCGCCAAGCAAACATTCCTAACTCTAGGTTCGTGTGTGAGTGACGATCTTTTAATTTTTGCACGTCTTAGTAGAAGATTAGGAACCCTAAGCTCTCGTGCGCTAGGCAAATCTTGCACGTCCTAGTAGAAAACTAAGAACCCTAAGTCTCGGTGCACGTCCTAGTAGAAAACTAAGAATCCTAAGCCTCGGTGCGCTAGGCAAATCCTTCATAACCCTAGGTTTATGTGCGAGTGATAATCCTTTGATTTTTACACATCCTAGTAGAAAATTAGGAACCCTAAATTCTGGTGCGCCAGACAAATCTCTATCATTTTGTACTAATGGTTCTCTTAGTTTTTTCAACAAAAAAAAATCGTCCCTTTGATATTTAGAAGTTTTTGCAAATTTGCCCGTAAGATTTTTGAAATTTGTTTCCTATTTTTCTAAAATTTTCCTAATTTTTCTAGGATTTTTGGAAAAAATTTCCTACTTTTTTTAGATTTTTGGAAAAAATTTCCTATTTTTTCAAGATTTTTGAAATTTTTTTTTTAATTTTCTAAGATTTACCCTAATTTTCTAGAATTTTCTAAAAAAATTTCCTAAGATTTTTGAAAATTTGGAAAAAATGCCCTTAAATTTTCTAGGGTTTGTAATTGTTAAAAATTTGCTCTATATTTTAAGATTTTCGACAAAATTTTCTGTAACTTTTTTTAAAATTTTTTTAAAAAATTCTTTTCTTAGTTTTCATGGGGGGGGGGGGGGGGG
>JAOTRH010031636.1:0-11985 GCA_034768845.1 Heliamphora exappendiculata | reverse complement strand
AATTCCCCCCCCCCCCCAACACATTGCCTCTTGTTCTCATCACCTACCGCAATCTCGGGCCATTGCCGACACTTCAATTCAGTGTCACCATCTCAACTCACTGAACTACGATTAACCGTTTATGTTGTTGATTATGTGGTTAGCTCTTATTTGTACATTCTATTAATTCACATTCTGAAAATTGCAAGACATGAGCAAGTTGGTGCATTTAAAAACATATGCTGAAGAATTGATGGATCCTACGCTTAACTTTCGAATTATGCTTTCTTATGACCAATAATCCCTCGAAAACTCCTAAATACCTCAATTTTCTCAAGACCAAAGAATTAAGGAAATTTAGGTCTTGACAACTTCTACAGAAAAATAACACTGCAGCTCTCTTGTCCAAGATAATTATTTGAATTGTTCAAGTAATAAAATTTGCATAGAATGTTTTTATATAAAAATTTAACTTGATCGGTTATTGATAAGTACGAAAACAAATTGTATTTTTTTTTATATACAAAATGGAGAAATTAAACTTAATCAGTTCATTTTAAACTAAAACAATTCATTTTATAAAATGAAGTGCCTATTAATGTCCGATCAAGCTAAGTATAGATGATTTTATTAACAATTAAGCCTTGAGAAATAAACAGTATTATTGTGGATCCATTTTAAATTCACAAAATAAAATATTGAGAAGTCTTAAAATTTGTTAGTCTTGAAAAGAATATTGACCTCAACATTTTATATCAAATTCAGAGCTTATAATGGACCAAGAATAAATAATGGAACACCAATTAAAACCCCACCTCCCAACTGTTGATCATGTGTATGGGGTCCATTTTGAATTATTTGCAACATGATTTTTGCTAGATAATATAAAGAAATCTTTAAATAAATTTTTTGTTGACTTTTTGTTTCAAGATTGCTTACAGCAAATATCCCCCCCCAACAATTGACACTTTGTGGTCCTGTTTGGTAACTTAAAAATGAACAAGGATTACAACATATCTCCCATAACAAATGGGGGGAAAATTGTTGGATTTTGACTTAATTTGTAAAAGGAAAAGATCCGTTATTTGTAAAAGGAAAAGATCCTTTAAAAGTCTCAGTAGGAAAAAAAGAAGTATTTATGAATCTATTGGGACACGTGGCAATACCCCAGTTAATCAACAAGGAATCACACATATACTTTTTTAAAACTTAATTTACTACTACTCTCAAAGCATTGCTTACGGTGGTATTTGACAATACTAAAATTACTAATTTATAAATTATAATTTGTAGTAAAAATTATAACTGTTTGGTAAAATTTGTAGTTTGCAACTAAAATAGAAGAAAAAATAATTATAAATTGTAACAGAAATTATTAGTGTTTGAAAAAACTTATAATTTATAGTTAAACTTAGTAACATGAAGCAAAAAATTACTAGCAGTGACTGTGCCAAACACTCCTAATGTAGCACTCTCGATAAATAAAAAATATCAATACACATATTAAAATAATTTTACATATTTAACCCACTTTTAAAATAGATTTGAACAACACAAAGAGATGTATTAAAAGTATAAATAATAAAGTGTTTTTTTATTCTTTTTGAAAGCTTACATTATTTAATGAGATAGTAGCCGACAATCTAATACTCTACAAGTCACCTCCTCCTCTAAAGAAAAATCCAAATGCTCTAAAAAAAATTGAGGCCCTATATGATAAGTCAAATTATGTTGCTGAGATTTATAATCTTAGGGCATGTTTCGCTAGACACGAAACATTTTGATTGGCTTAAAAAATATGTAGAGCTTATATTTTAAATATTGTCAAATAAATTAATTAATCTCGTGTTTGCATTGCAAAATTACTATAAATTATTCGGTGAACGATGAATTATTAATCCCTCCTTCATAATATTAATAATATTAAACCTTCCTCGATATCATTAATACTAGACTATAAATTATTTTCCTCTTTTATTTAACGATAAAAAATAATACTACACTCTTATGTTATTCAATAACTTAGTTACAAGTTTCAGATCAACTTAATATTTTTTCAAAAATAATAATTTCGATGAACTCTACGTAGTAAACGGATCTAATCATAAAAACACATTATGGTAAGCATCGTGCTTATCTCAATTTTGTTTTTTTGGCAATTTTGAATTAAATGGGGATTTGATAAGATTTAGCTCGGCTTCCTTAATGAGTTTGATTGCTTAACTTGGAACTTTATCATTATAAATAAATTGTAAGAGCTTTAGGGCTAAGAGAATTGATTTTGATATTAAAGAAAATGAGAGAATTTTCTCTTTATTGTGTCGGTTATTATTTAGGATATCTCTGATTCAAGTAGGCTTATACAAGTCAATACATTTTCTTGCATCAATAGGTATCAAAGTATGCGCACTAGTATAGATGACGGCGCAATAGATAGTTCGTGATGATTATCAATATGTTGTTGTCAAATATGTATGAGTAAGATGATGCTACACGAAATAGTCGAGCAAAGGAAAGAATGCCCTGGCTGAGCAAATGGTTGCTTTAATCGCGGTTGTTTTACCTCGCCACCATTCACTAAACCCACGCCTCTTGAAAAAAGATGGAAGTTGAGTGGTTTTTCACTTTAAATATTATTGTAGATCCAATTGCGGATTGAAATACACGACCAATTTTTGGTTAAAAAAAATATTTTTTAAAAATATTAATAGAAAAAGGTGCCATAAAAGTATTACTAAAAAATTCATTCCACCATTATCGGGGGTGTGAATTGTCATACATTGGCCACTTCTCTGTTGTAATTTGGAGAGGTCTAAACTGATTCTTGGTACATGTAATAATGTCGTTATATTAATTGTAGAGAGTCGACAATTTATTCAAGATCACGATTCTTGGTTTAAGTTGAATAAGATTAATCTAAAGCACAATGCAAATGCATAAAAACAACGATTTATCAAATTAATTCAAGTCATGGAAACTCGGGGATGAATTTTCTAAAACTTGGGAGAATGATGCAAGCAATATTTTAGGAAACTTTAATTTTAGTAATATTTTTTTTTAAGAATTTTTTTGGTGTCGCTTATTTTGACATATTTTTTTATATTTTTAATAGTCAAATTTGAGTTGATTTCAAATTTTTCCTTTTGGTAATTTTTAATTAATTAGAGATTTTATAGAATTTAGCTTCCTTAATGATTTTAGTTCTTTAACATAGAATTTATCATTGTAATTAAATTGTAAGGGCTTTAGGACTAAAGGAGTTGATTTTGATATTGAGAAAAATAAAAGAATTTTCTCTTTGTTATGTTTGTTACAAAAAGTATCTCTAATTTAACAGATTTGTAAATTTTGGTGCTATTATTCTTTAAACAAATACGCTTCCCTACGTTAATAATACTCCTGAAAAGATACTAACCCAATCAAAACTTTCATTTGTTATACAAGTGAATGCCCATTTTGGGGTCATTTGTCAAGCTTGGCTTGGGCTAACTTTGTGGAATTATTATTATATAAATATCTTTAACACAAGCTAACTTATAGCTTGAAATAGCCCTTTATTGATTAAGCAAAGTGTACAACCAGCATATGGAGATGGGCATAATAAAAAGCTACAAGGAAAATGGTGCCCATATGGCTACAGGGGTGAGATCAAAGTTGGAAATGGCTTAAAGAGGAAATATGGGTGAGATCAAAGTTGGAAATGGCTAAAACAAGAAATATAGGCATGTGCGTTATGGGTTTTGCACAAGCCCTAGATGTTTGCACATACAGCTACTTGCCTCACACGCACAGCTCACCTCCAACTCCAAACTCATCAAAAGCTTTAAACATAAATGTTACACCCACAACTTATTTACAGATTAATTACAAAAAATAATTTAAATTAATTATATTATCAAATAGAGCGATTTTATACGATACATCATATTTTTTATTCAATTGTTGTAATTGTGTCAAAAAAGTTATCAATAGTTTAAAATGAAAAAAGTTACAAAAATAAAAAATAAAAATTCTATGCCTGTCTCGGGACATATAAAAGAAAAATCAAAAATAACTTTTTTTCCCTTGTTCAGCATATAGAAGGATGAAAGAAAATTAAAAAACTTATTCTCTATATGCCCATATGAAAAATATGTATGCCTTTTCCTTATTAAGCATATGAAAGGATGGAAAAAAATCAAATAACTAATTATTAAAATTAATTATTTTTTTATCTTTTTTCATTTGAAATTTAATCTTTTTAATAATTAGTTTTATGATATTTAAAGATAATTAATTGTTTTGTTAATTAATTTTTTTGTTAAGAGTATTCAAACAAATAATTAACTTTTATTGATTCAAATTATATTATGAGTGCCTTTAAACACGGGTTATACCTAGTTTATATAGGTGTAATGACCCAAGTAAATTATTGGCCAATAACTTAAATAAATAATCTAATAACGCGACACAAAAACTAAGTTCAAGTTATTAATATTAGCTCATAAATATTTTTTTTATGCCAGATATAATTTCTATCTACTATCGATGTGGAATGAAATATCACAATACGCGTAAGATTTATAATATTTTTTATATCTCATGGTGTTCAAGAAGTTTATGTGTACCCGATTAATCTATAGAAGATCAATCTCACTGTTCACTAAAATTCAATTAAAAACGACATAAAATCTGTTTCTAATATTATTAAAAGCTTAATAAAGAGGGAAAACTTGTTTATCATCTTGGGAGAGAAAGGAAAGTACCCTCAAACACACACAACTCACCAAGGGGTACGGCCTCCGCCTTTACAAATAGAAAATGCTAACTGAAAGCTTTGTAATAGTTAAATAACATGTTAATGTTTGTTCCATTGATATCTAAAAAACAAGTAGGTATCACTCCAAAAAAATATATATTAATATTTGTTAAAGTAATAAATTGTTAGAATTTAATTATCATTTTTTAAGGTAAACGGAAACGCAATTATGTATGCACACGCACACACACACACACACAAATTACACAAAAATTTACGTAGTTTAGCACAACTTGTTTACGTTTATGGATAAGAGAGATAATTTACTACAATTATAAAGTATAAAATCTTAAGATTAAAAATACTTTAAAATCTAATACCTATAACAACTAGTGTTATAAGATTCTTATTTATAGATAAACTCTAAAAAAACTTTGCTCTCATATAAATATAAAACTCAAGTTATATGAGTCTGCAGAATACAAGATATACATCTAACATAAATATTATATTCAATATTTTAATGTTAAAACATATTTATCACTATATGTTTGTTTCATAGCCAACTCACATTGAGCTTCTGCTAGTGCAATGTATTTCACTTGTTTATTTTTTTTTATTAAAAATTAGTGTAATATAATCTTCTTAATTGTTTAGCTAACTAATTTCTATATTAAACAATTGGTAAGTTATACAGTATATAAAATATTAAATGAAGAATAACTAACATCATAAGAATTATGGTATTGAAGGGGATTAAAATTCTTAGGCTATCCTTTATTTCGTGCAATGGTTAAAAATAATTATATTTTATAATTTAATATAAGTTATGTTCAATAACTAATACAATTCGATCGTGCCATATAACTAATATAATTTAATTACATTATTTATTCAATTCAATTCAAAAACCAATCAAGCCTCCATGAATATGTATGCAAAAGTACAAATATCATATTATATTTATTTATTTATTTATTTATGTATGTGTCTTTATTATTTTGAATGTCCTTCGTGTAAACATTATTCCATGTCCATCTGTATGGGACTGGCTCGCTCTTGATTTCTTTCATTGGCTTCCAACCTTTGTTTGAGTCTTGCATTTGTTGAAAAATTAACAAAAATAAATAAAAAAAATTACTAGGAAGAAGAGTAATTATTCTATAATTTTAAAGCATTATTTGTTATTATTTACATAATGCTCTAATTTAATCAAACAAGAAAACACTCTAAGTTAAATAATAGTGGCTTATCTTTATTAAACAAATAAGAAATAATAATAATTTATTTAATATTAATATGTATTGTATATTTTTATTTATAAACTATATTTTTATTTATAATTGTTCAAGGAAAAGACCCTCACGCGTGTCATATCACACGTGGGGACGAATTTTCGGTGACGGGGCTCGCCGTGGCGGTTCCGCCCATTTACGGACACTTAAAATTCCACAACTCATTTTATACCTTAAAAATCAGGAAAGAAAAGTGCGAAAATTTCCATGTGAATGACCCACTAATTCTCCAATGAGATTGTGCGGTATAACAAGGCAAAGTGGGGATCCACGTGGCACAGATTTATTGGTATAAATTTATTAGTGAGATTTTTTTTTTTTAATTCTTTTGTCATTAAAAATCCATTTTTTTTAAATTAGTAGGGTTGAGAAAAAGTTCATTAATAACAAAGAAAGCAATTTTTTGGTTAAAAGTGTAATAGGCGAAACTATTTCTTTTAGTTACTAAAATCGAAAAAGGCTATTTGAAGAAAGTTTTGATAAATATCACAAATGGATTAATTTTTTTGTGCGCAGTACCAACTGAAAACTTGCTCGGTACAATTAGGACCAAGTAAATTGACTCAATATTGATGACCCCGAACAGAATATATGTCAAACTCCTTGTCGCCGAATTCACTGAAAGCTCCTTACTTTGCCGCCGAACTCCTGCAACACTAAAAACACCGTTAATGCCCTCCATTCTGATTTGACCAAAAAGCACTCCGACGCTCAAGTTAGATATCTCTCAAAAAAGTTTCTAATCAAGAATTGGACTTAAAATTGTATACCTGTAAGTTGAGAGTGCCTTCCTTTATAAAGGGATCAAATCCTCGTGAGGTTGAATCCTCTTAGGATTCTACCTCCTATTCTTTAGAGATTGTTTCCTACCATGTATATCCGATCCTGATTTGTTTTCATCTTGTGTATCCGATCAAATCGTATCAAGGATGAAAATTTGCTAAGTTATCCTTTCATCAAGGGCTGACATGGGCTTTATTTGGTCCAGGTTGCCCCTCTTCTGGGGTGAGCCGATCCTACTTAGGCTGAATAGCTGGATGTTCGGGCTTTGGGACAAATGCTGAATCAATCTGTTTTTTTACTGGCCTCTTTTTTGGGACTTTGGTCCCATTAATTTGGGCGGAGTCTTTAAGCTCGTAGTTTTTATCCATCTTTATTTTTGTATCGTTTAGTCATGATATTATACTTCTTTTGATTTCTCTCATTAAGACGTCTCAGCAAAGTAAATTAATTAATTAAAAATAAATTAAATTAAATTAATAAACTAGATTTTGCATTGCTTATTTTCTCTCTTTGATAAATTTTTTTATTTTTTGATTTGATTTTTTTCGGTTTCTCTCCTCAAAATAATTCAAAAAGTATAAAATTATTATGAAAACATTAAAAAAATCTACAACTGAGAAAATACACACAATATACAAAATACAAAAAAATTAGTCCAAATAAGACCTATCTTGTAAGAAAGTCAATAAATTAATGGTTAAGGAAGTCAAGAAATTAATGGTCCTTCTTTACTTAAAGTAGATATTGTATTCTCAAAATGGGACCAAATTGATGAAAGGTACTTTTGTGAGAGAGAGAGAGAACTTCTTCTTTTTAATTTTTTTGCCCCCTTAAATAAGTCCAATCCTACTTCTCAAATTCCACTTTCTAGCTCAATAGGGGACCCAACACCCACTGGTAGCCCACAAACTCCACTGTTGAAAGGCCATTTTTCCAAAAAATAATAATAATAAATTTGAAGGCCATTTTATGTCTCATCTTCATCATGTAACCTTTTAATGTCCAATGAGAGCAAAACAAATATTGGGCTACTTAAAAAAGTCAACAATATCTTTACTACCACCATTACAAAAATTATTCAATACATATAAAATATTACATTAGCATATTAATATAAAATATTTATTCAATACAAGTACAGTATGTGTTCCTTTAATGTAAGTTCACAGTAATGTATTATAAATATTATTTTTTAATATTAAGATTATTTTTCTTAAATTATAAGTACATGTGAGTATGTATTGATTTGGTATGCCACGTTAATAACGTAGTGTGTTTTATCCGCCGAATAATTTCTCTATCTTACACACAATTAGGGTGTTCCGCAAAACTTATTGAACCCACCTTTCACTTTTAGTTTTAAAAAATTTGTTTGGCAAAATTTCAGCTTCAATCTTTTAGCTCTTTGTAACTTTTTTTTTTTTCTCCATGAGTTGAGAAGTTATTTTTCAGAATTAGGTTTGAAATACTTTTCAACTCCTTTTTTTAGCATTAATTAGTTTTGATTGCTAAAAATTGTAAGTTTTTAGTACTACCATTAAAATTACTTTTGCATAAACTTAAAATTTTAAAATCAATCAATTTGTTAGTCATAATCAATAATCAACTAATTTTAGCAATACCAAACACATCAAAATCAACTAATAACTTTTGACAATTTAGAAAATGGAATTAGGGGAATGATGGATGGTCCAAATCATGTTTAATAAGTCACTAACCTACTTAAAAAAAATTATGGAATGATAAGTGTGTTTGGATTTGGATGGGATTTGGGGGTCAGATCACTTGGGCCTATATTGTTGGAGTGAAATTATTGTTCAAATGATAAAGAAGGATCTTAAGGTATCAAAGAGATCAGATTTTTTTCCCCTTTTTTGATTAATAATTCCTTATATATATATATGTCAAATCAATATATTAATTATCAAAGAAAATAGATTTATTTTATATTTTTTGATTAATAATTCCTTGGAATGCCTTAAGAAATCATCTATGTCAAATCTATATATCTATCCCACTACAAAGTCACTAGTAAAAGCAAAAATGTAATTAATAAGGGGGCCAAAGATTCCTTCCTATTGTAACATTTATATGATTTGGAGTGGCATGGAAGAGATAATATGATATTATTTTGTTTAAGGAACTTGACTCCAAAATATAAGATAAGAGTCATTTATTATTAAGAGTTTATTGAGTTAAATTATTCATTTAAAAAATTAAATTAATTTGATATAGATAACTTTATGATTAGATTTATCTACAAATAAGCGACAACAAATATATATATATATTTAAAATAGTTAAACAACTTTTGTTTAATTACATAATTATAGATATTAGATTAATTTCATTTTGTATATTCATAACAATCTCAATGATTTTCATATATAATGAACAATTTCAATTATAAAAAAATATTTAAGAGCCGAGCATTTTTGATGAGACAACAACGTGTTATTCGTTGGAGCATAGTAACATGCTATCTCTTGGAACGTGTTATTCGTTGGAGCATAATAACATGCTATTTCTTGGAACACAGTAACGTGCTATTTTTCGAACGAGAACACGTACTCTTATTTAAAATTTTGGAGAGATAGTAATATATAACTTCTTTTTTTTTTTTTGTCAAACGATTGGTTTCTTGTGCAATAGCACAATAAGTGAATAACACTTGCCAAAGTCAAGTCCTAATGTGATTGTTTGGTATTATTGAAACTAATAGTTTATAAATTATAATTCATAACAAAAATTATTAGTGTTTAGTAAATATGTTAGTTTATAGTTAAAATAGAGAAAAAAGCAATTATAACTTGTACCTAAAGTTATAAATTTTTGAAAAAAATAATAGCTTATTGCTATAATTAATAGAAAAAAGTAAAAATTAACTTAAAAAGCTTAGCCAAACACCCCCATTAGTTATCCATCAAGGGAAAATTTTAACATTTTCAAGAACACGTAGATTATTATAACTCAAGGATGAACACGTAGACTATTTTCAGTCCTAAATGTTAGGGGAAAAAATAGTATTATAAAAGTTTGCAAAAGTATAAAAGTTTGCCCTCTAAATTTCTTTTCTCATACACAGTTTTTCTTGAAATTGGCAAAGATGCTAAAAAGCAAAAAATTTAAAAAGGCAAACAATTAATTAAAGCATTAGTTCTTAGAATATTCTATTTAAATTCCAAGTATGTTTAAGATCATAACTTACTTACTAATTACATATAATTGTTAATATCAAATATATATAAGAGCAAAATTATTCAATTTAAATAAAAAGCTAAAAATGTAATTTTTTTTATCCAAACAATCAACTTTAAATAAATTAGCTTAAAAGTTAAGTTACCAAACAACTTACTTGGAATAAAATTTAACTTTTTAGCTAAAAATACAAAAAATAAATAAAAAAACTAACTTTTAACTAGTTGTCAACCGTGACTTTATACTGATCACATCATAAAACAGAAAAAGTGATTAACCTAAGTGTTATGTCCCAAGTTTTGTCTAAAATTTGATCAATCATCAAACTTATATCTTGTGTGGAGTACTTTTTCTCCAAATATTTTATTGCATTCGATATATTTTTTTGATCGATTTTATATTAGATTTGCAATGTACTTAGATTTCTTAACTTTTTCTAATAAAAAAACAAAGTTTTGGTTTGGTTTATTTTCTTTTGAGCTAACATCAAACGCTTTTCAAAAGTCAAGGTTAAGTAATTTTTTATTTATTTATAGAGTTTTAGAGTATATATAAACTTCCCGAGTCAAGCTTAAATTATCGAGTTTGAAAATGGGTTCAATCTTATCTTATTTACATAATAAACCAAGCACAAATAGAGTTCGAGTAACTTTAATTGTTCTCAAAATGTTTCTAGCTATTTTTTTGAATTTATAATAAATTTCTCATCAAGAAAATCTTAAAAGACTTCAAGATATTATGAAGATTCACATATTTTTCCTAAAATCTATCAAATATTTCAATTCAAAAATGGGATGCGTAATTCCCGGGTTTGATTGTTGTAATTGTTCGGCTTGTTTCAAATCCAATTAAGTTGTTACGTTAAAAGAAAATAAAATTAATATTATCGAAAAAGCGGGGGTACGGGAGAATCATTGCGAAAATCCTCAATCAAGATTTGTTTAAAGTTCTCTAAGCAAGGGGATTAGGAGTGTATTAACATTAAAGAATATTATCACTGGAAAAGGAGAAGAATTAACTAAGTGAAAAATGGGAATCTAATGATGTTAAGCTATAATAATCTTTGTTTTGCCAAAAAATAAAAATAAATAAATAACCATTTCTCTTTCGAAATTTATACGTTGCTGCTTCCTTTTTGGTGGACTAGATCCAAGATGAGAAAAGTGCATGGGTTGGGCTTTGGCCCGTTAACGGTTGATGGGCCTAAACTTGCAAGCAACCCAATCTCTTACTGTTAATAGTTGAATTGGGTTGGGTCCGCAAGCTTGGAGACTGTTTGGCATGTCTAAAAATTTTAATTTTAAAAAAAAATCTTTTTATAAAGGAAACGGGATATTTTTTTGTTTTTTCAGTTTGTGTTAAAAATTCTAATTTTTTTTTTTATGATTTTAAATTATTGTATTTGGAATAATATTTTGACCTTTTTCCTTCGAGAATAGAGTTTATTTTTATTTAAGATACTATAACATTTTATTCAAAAGATCAGATCGTTTGGAATGCAAATAAGTCTTCTAATTTTAAATTATTGTATTTGGGATAATTTCTTGACTTATTTCAGAATAGAGTTGACTTTTTGTCAAAAGTATTATACCAATTTTATTCCAAAAATTTATTTGAGCTGTGAATAGATTATTTTTCTTAAAATAATAAAAAAAATTATAAATATTTTAAAAATAATAAACAATACAACTTAAAAACTAACTTTTAAATTAACTTTTTAGAGAACTCAAACAAAATTTAGTTGACGGTAGCATCCAACGGGCCCTTGGTGAAATGGCCCAGCATACGTTTGGGCCTGTACTTTGTCAGTCATTTTGGTGACTCGACTGAGTTCTCGTCAAATAATTGTTTATTTACTTATTTTGTTTTTTTTTTTATTTTAAATAATTTTTTTAATTGTTATTCGAATTATTATATTTTTTAATTTTTTTAAATTTTATTTAATTTATTTTTATTTTTAATGAATTTTTTTTATTTTTTACTCGAATTCTT
>JAOTRH010031625.1:0-21028 GCA_034768845.1 Heliamphora exappendiculata | reverse complement strand
GAAACCTTAGAGCTCCCAGGAGAAGAACCAACAGAGCACCTGGCTCTGTCTCTTCTCCTTCCGTGAGCCTGCCCCTTTCTCTTCCTCTGAGAGAAGCCAACCAGCCTTTTTCATTATGAAGGGTTATCTCCTGAAATCAATAGCTACTCAAGCTGTTGATTTCCATGCTTCAATTGCAATTGAATGGCCAATTCAATTGTAATTGCCCAGCTATTGAAATCTGAATTTTCATGGCCAATGAAATTCACAAATTCCAATAATAATACATTGAGAATTATTGGGTAATGTGAAAATTTCAAGGCACAAAATTTTTGAGACATATCTAATGTGCTTTAATGTATTGAGACAAAAATATATATAATTTTCCAGGCAGATAATTCTTTGCCCTAAATAGCCATGTAATGGGTATATATATAGATTAACTGTGTGCATATATATATATTTTACACGTACCTTCTTGAAAACATCATAAAGGCAACGGAAATTACTTTAGCTATGCTTGTTTTGATGGACTAGGAAAGATTAAACCGGACTGAAAATTATGTAGGACTCACATTTTTAGAATTTATCTTTTTGGATTGTTAGTCTCATGTTTGGTTTACTTTACTGGATTAGACTAGTAATATTCTATAGGGGGGATATTGGAGACTAATAATTCAATATTCATAAGATTATTTATTTCACCTCCCAACTTTAGGATTATTCGCCCCCTTTATATTATTTTTCCTCCTTATTTAAATATTAAAAATAATTATTCAACTCTTATATCATACCTTATCTTACTTTGACCAAAAACATAATATAAATAATATCTTGATATACATAATCTTATTTATTATTCGATGGTATTAAAAAAATAAACATGTGAGACCGACGTATTACTTATTATTCTTATGCTATCTAATCCTATATATCCAATACATCAAATATGGTCTTCAAGTGCTAGAAAGCAACTCACACTCCAATACTAAAAGATATAGATTTACATGAGTTTTTCTTTGTTTCATCATTTTCTTTTGATTCTTTTAGTGTCACTTTTATTAAAAAGAAAAAAAAACGATGCAGAATAAAAATGGTAGAAAGTGAAATCGAGGAAAGGGAAAAAAATGTATTTTCTTGCATTCGTTTGATTAGGATATAAATTTTGTAAGAAAATGTTAGAAAATTTTAAAATTTTAATTTGATAAGCATGAATGTTGCAGAAATTTTTTTATATTTATCTAAATTGTCCTTATATATTTAAAATAAAAATAGAATATTAACAAGAAATTATGATCAAATTTGGAAAATAAGACAGTTAGTTCTTACTTCCACGTGAAAATAATTTTTAATTACCTGTTTATTTGTGAGAAACCAAAAGCTAAGTTCGCAATCTTAAGAGAATTGTATGAGGAAATTTACTTTTTCATCAATTTATTGACTTTTTTTACTAATCAAACTCCAAAACTTTTAAATTATTTTTTTCTCTTTTCTATATTTTTCATTATTATCTTACTAATCAAACAGACCCTTAGATAAAGATAAGGACGGTGAATTTATGATATATCCGGATTTCCAATATCATTATCCATACCCATGCAATGGACGGCTAGGTGGGGCCGGGCGATGGTTGCAGCTTATAGGGCCGTGGCCCACCATGGCCCACCGTGGCCCACCGTGAGGAGGAAGAGGAGAAACCCTGCATGGCACCATTGAATTGGCTTGTCTCCATATTTGTCCATAGAAGACAGAGAGGGATAGAAAGAGAAATTGTGTGTGTGTGTGTGTGTGTGTGTGTGAGAGAGAGAGGGGGGGGGGGGAGTGACATTGATTTAATATGGTGGTGGTATCCTAATGTGTTGCAGCTATGGCATGGGTTGTCCAAAAAATGGACTATAAGGCTTGTTCCCACTTGCTTCCTTGTTTTCTTTCTTATTTGGGGTTTTTGATTTATTTTTTCTTCTTAATTCCTTGTGAAAAAAATACTTGAATTTATTTTGTGTGCAACAAAATAAGAATAATGTCTGCCATTAAATCATTTTACGTCTAGGCAATCGCAAGTAATAATAAAAAATAAACCAATCACACAAATAAGACACTTGCGATTTTTTACGTGTAAAACTTCAACTCATGTAAAAATCTTGGGACTAATTCAAATCTAAGTAAATCAAGCACCATACCACTGAACAGTTGCAAGACACTTACAGATTTCAGTCGAATGTTCAACCTTAGTGCCTTAAACTTCATTTGTTAAATTCACGTGTACTATTTTCTATACTTGAGCAATTATCAAGTCTTCAATACTTCACGCCGACAAAATCCACCGATGAAAACTTTAGAAATCTACCAAAGGTAATTTTAAGAATCCACTTAAGATGAACAAGAATGACTTTCGAGCTGAATTCCTCGGACTTGAGAGAATTGTTAAAATATTAAATTGAATGATCTTATTCTGATCTCTATTTTCTCTCTCAATCACGGAATTTTGAAACCATTCCTAATATTTATAGGAATAAAAAATCAACAATTTGAGTTTCAATAAAACTCAAACTACTAGTTGTTCGTTCGAGCAAACTTACTACCACTTGAGCGGTGACCTGGCAGAGAGAGAGTTATGCGTTGTCTACTCTGCTTGAAACTGCGTCAAACTCTTGTACTTTGAGTTTCGGGTCTTATACTTCGATCTTCTGTATTGATATAAACTCAAATTCAATCAACTAAGACTCATTATTCAAAACAAACTCTTAAGACTAAAAGATGTTCTTTTTAGAAACAACCTCTAGAAATTCAAATAACTCAACTTCTAATACATTTAGGAGTTTTACAATAAATTAAATTCTATGATATTAAAATAACTCAATTTCTTGATAATTTAAGAATTTAGATTAATTAAAAATTAACAAATCTAACAAGAACTCAAAGTCCTAACACTGTGAACTAAAGCAAAATGAGAGATTGAAAGATTTACCGACAAGAACGACAATGGGACAAGACAAAGACAAATTTGTGGTGTTTCATTCTTCTTGATCTCCTATCTTATTGGAGCGAGAACTAGAAGGGACCGAAAGATCGAGAAAGTGACGGAAGTAAGAAGGGATACGAACATATCATGAGTAATTTGAAAATTTTAAGAGTACTGATATTAATAAAAGTTAGAGACAATATGTTAAAAGAAAAATAATAGTTGATAAATTATTAGAATTAAAAAAGTTTAAATAAGAAATAGAAGTGAAAATGAAATATGAATATAACATTTTTATGTTTTGATTTTATTATTTTTAAAAAAATAAATTTTATATATGTATTTATAAACACAAATTTATGTAGTTTATCTAATTGAGAGGCATGACAAACATGGTCGGTGTTGATTTTCTTAGGGGTTCTGGCAGAACTTTTAAAATGAGCCATTCATAAATTTTTATGGACGATTTTTTTAAAAAAAATAATCAACATTTAGAAAAAATTATTATATAAATTCAAGAATACTTGATTTGTTAAGATTTTTTTGTGTATTTTAGAAATGCAAAAATTTGAACGTATTTGGTAACCCGTGTTTTTAAAGACTAGTTTTTTTTAATTGTTACTGGTCAAAATAAAAAATAAGATTTTTGACTTTGTTTTATAACTAAATAACTATTTTACATTTGAAGACAAGTGTTAAAATTTTTAAAAAAACACTTAAATGATATAAAGTTGTATACAGTAAAAAGAAATCAACTAATTTCATCAAATATCACTTAAAAATTATTCTTCTCACATTTCATTCAACTATATTCTACAAATAATTCATAAATTTGTGAAAGAACAATCTAATTTGTTAACTAATTTAGTACTTTATTGACTTTTTCCTTTCGGTAAATCTTCTTGAAGGACTAAATCTAATTTGACATGTTTACTAATAAACTAATTTTATTTTGAGTTGGTAATAAAGGATTAATTTAAGTAAATTTTGATAAAATTAAAATCAAAGTAATTAGGAGCCCTTTATTTGATTGAGGTTTAGTTTTAAGAAATTTTTTTTTTATACATAGTATAAAGACTTAATCTAAAAAAAATGCCCTATTTTTTAAACAAATTCCAAAGGTCTTAGGCGGCCACCTTACTAGCCTATGCTCAAGGCTGGCCTTAATGATTAAACATGTCAGGAAAAACAAATACTATTTTCATTCTACTTGTTATTATCGAGAATAGAAATAATTCAAACAAATTGGAGCAAAAGCATGTAGGTAGGGAAAGAGAAAATTGTCGTCTCTAGCTACTAAAAATGTTTTCGGAGCAAGTAGCATGTGTGGTACCAAGTGACAATATTCTCCTTACATGCAAAATTTCGTCCTACTTATTGGGTTAGGTTGTGCGCATTTAAATAGCCAATGAAGTGGTTGAAGGACCCACCGGAAGGGTCGTTGCATTTTTTCACTTACACCAAGAGTTCGATTCTCGTCATTTTGTTCTAAGGCTTTTTTTTGCTTACGTCAAGAGTTCAATTCTCGTCTTTCTTTCGCTTTGACCTTCTTTGTAACCAAAAGGGGAGGGGGGGAATCTTTTGCTTACAAAAAGTGGAGAACTTGAACCTTTTAGAATGACAAAAGGAGAACTTGAACCTTTTAGAATGACAAAAAGGACCACTCCTGTGGGCAATATGCTAATAAAGCTAAAGAGAAGCTGAGCCAGGATTATGTATTCTGTGTCCATTACTTTGATTCAAGCCCAAAACAGCCTTATTTTTCCTTTACTTAGTAAGTAATGTTAATGATACTCTTGATGTGAAAATAAATAAATAAATAAAAATTAATGGATGGAAAAATACAATGATTATTTATTTATTTAAAAAAAGTCTATGGACTGTTTGTGAGACCTTATGAATTTTATTCAGTGCGGTTTAATTGCGGAAAATGATTTTGGCTCTCCTTTTTTAGTTAAATAAAAATTCCATTTTGATTGGTAGGATCTCTTCGTGGGTTGCAGTGTCGACCTACCTTGTTCTTCTTGGAAGAATTCAAGTGTGAGCATGCTTGTCGCGACCCGAAAGATGGTGAATTATGCCTGAGCAAAGTAAAGCAAGAGGAAAGTCTGGTGGAGGCATGTAGTGATACCGATGTGCAAATCATTTGTCTGACTTGGGTATGAGGGCAAGAGACTAACCGAACTGTTCAGTACTTGAGATATCTATTGCCGAGAAAATAAAATAACCCCAACACTTGTAAACTGACACGATAAGTCATGCTCTCTTGTTCTAAGTCTTTGGTGCAACTCGTGTCAGGGTTGTATTATTAACCGGAGAATAAATACGATGTTCAAAGGGATCCGAATGTTTAAAGGGTATTTTTATAATTTTTTGTCCAAATGTTTAAAGGGCATTTTTATAATTTTTTTTCTAATTAAAACTAAGTGAGCAGCTTAATTGTTTAAAAGGGGAGAGCATGAATTATTTCTCTTTAAAGGAGGTGTCCACTTGAGGTTCAAAATTAAATGGATGAGGTCTACTTGAATGCATAGGACTCGGATTGGGCCAGGGTAGCTTATAAGTTAGGCCAACAAAAAAGCTAGAATCCATGAAAAAAAAAAAAAAAAAAGTTCAGAACTGTCTCAAGGGAATCTCATTCTCATCCATTCAATTTTGAAATTCATTTAATTTTGAATTCTGAAACAATTCTCAATTTTTTTATTTGTTTTTTGAATGGTAGTATTGCTGGTTAGGCTAATTAGGCAATGTTTTAAGGCTCTCAAACTTTGACAAGAATTCCATATTTTTTTATAATAGATGGTCTTTTGCATTATTGAAATTAATAATTTATAAATTATAACTTAAAACAAAAATTATGGGTGTTTAAATATTTGGCTATGTCTTGTATTCTACCGGACTCATATTTTATTATTTTATTTTTTGGTATATATGTAATTGAGTTGGGGTGAAATTACAGATCCACTAGAATTCTTTATATATACGGCTTCCATGTGTATGTCTATAAATAGGACACTAATTGAGCCATAAGAGGGGTCGTGAGTCAGAAAATTGAGAGGTTAACTGGTAGAGAGAAGGGAGACAGATTTTGTACTCTTTCACATACGATATAGTGAAATTTTTTTTTTCTCTAGCTCGTGGACGTAGGCCGGTGTGGGCCGAACCACGTAAATTCTCGGTGTTATTTATTTTCTGCTTTTTTTGTGCGTGGTTTTGCTTCTGTTCGCGTTCGACGATTAGAGTTCAAATCCCAACAAGTTTTATCAGAGCCGACGGTGAACGATTCAAGGCCGTGATGGTTGATCGGAGCACATGTATTATTTTTGATTTCGTATCGTATAAATAAAAAATTATTTTATATTCACACAAAAAAAAATGGAAGAACACCAAGGGCGGCAGCGCACAGAACCTGTTTTTTTGAGTAAGAAATCACAATTTTTTCTTTACGGAAACAACAGCAAAAAAAATTTCCCAAACAGCGCACTTGGGTGGAGCAGTTTAATTCACGGTTTGGAAACAGCAGAAAATTCTTTTGTTTTCCAAACGGCGCAATAGTTCTCAGAAGGATAGAATTTTATTTAAACGAACTCCCTGCTCATCAATTGGGTTAGATAGCTTTTTATTGATAAGGATTTGATATTGTTGGGTTTTCTATCCCGTGTGGGGTTTGGGATTTGAATTGATCTTTAAAGGGAAATTATCTAGTGTGGTTGGCTTGCAAATTGGAGGATGATTCACAACTTTCTGGACACAGCACCCATGATGGATTAGACTTTGAATCCATTATAGAGTTTTTTTCCTGTGTGGAACAAAGTTGTTGGAATCGACGATTTATAATTATTTTGCTATATCGGATCGTATATGTAGAAAAATAATTAAAAAAGAAAGTGTCTTCTAAGGTTTTTTTGCACTGCAAATTCATCGGTATGATCATATTTTTCTATTTCTGCACCGTTTATTTGGATTGGACATATCGTCATAGATTAGGATTGATCGGGTGTGATCGGGTACAATCAGAATTGATTTGGGCTGCATGGAATAAGAATTACACATATCTGACATTGTGACGAGTTCAGATTGTGAGGATTGTCAGACAAATCTAATGGCCTTGAAAAGTTCAGATTTCGTGATTGAACCTTTTAACGGCCACAACGACTTCACTTTATGGCAGCAAAGGGTGAAAAATATTTTAACGCATGAATGACTGATCAAGGCTCTCAGGAGTAAGTAAGAGAAATCGGAAACAATGAAGAATGTAGAATGGGAGGAGATGTGGGACTTGGCGAACAGCACGATTCAGTTGTATCTCGGTAACAGCACTCTTCGGGAAGTCATCAACGAAAGAGATTCGGCAGAACTCTGGGTTAAGTTGGAGAGCAGGTATAAGTCCAAGACAATGACAAATCGGTTGTCTTTAAAAAAAAATAGCTATACGCACTTCAGATAACATAGGAAGCGAACTTTATGGAGCACTTGGACGAGTTCAACAGGATACTGACGGAATTGGATTCTATCGGCGCGAAGATCGAAGATGAGGATAAAGCAATTCTCCTATTGGTTTCACTGCCTTCATCATACGAGCATCTGAGGACTACATTGATGTTTGGTTATGATACCCTAGAGTTAGATGAGGTTGTTGCTGCTTTCATATCTCATGAGATGTTGAAGAAGAGGGAGAGTGGCTGATCACATGGAGAAGGCATCATGGTTGCATCAGGCAGTGAAAAAGTCATAGGCACGGCGACAGTGAAGCAAGAAGGGTCCAAGAAGAAAGGTCGCTCCAAATTGAGAGGTTACAAAGGGAAGTGATACTATTGTGACAAGGAAGATCATCTGAAGAGGAATTATCAGAAGTACAAGGCAGATAAGGAAAAAGAACAATCATCAGAGACAACAGTTACAGAGAGATCCAATTATGAGCAAATCAGATTGGATATTAGATTCTGGATGTTCGTTCCACAGCAGTCATAGAGTATTTTGATACGTATCAGGCATGTGATGGAGGTACTGTCAGGATGACTAACAATGCAGTAAGCAGAGTTGTCGGTATAGGGACAGTGCGATTTTGCAGGCTTGATGGCACCGTTTTTATCTTGACTGGGGTTAGACATGTGCCGAATCTAAGGAAGAATTTGATTTCTTTGGATATGCTGGATTCGAGAGGTTGCGGGTTCTCATCTGGAGGTGGAGTTCTTTGGGTTTCGAAGGGAAATAGAGATATACTGCAAGGACAAATGATTAACAACCTATACAAGCTCGTAGGGAATGTTGTGACATGTGGAGCTACTGCCAGATATCAGATGAGTAGTACAAGTAAACGACATACACGAAAAAAGTGTAGGAGTGATCAGGGTGAACAACAGTTGCGGAAAAACACACGGAATAGGCGCAGGGGTACATGGAAGCACACGAGGTAGTACAAGTGCGCATGTGAGCAAATGAGATTATGTGTTGGATGCCGACAAGATGCAAGAGCAACAGTTGTTGGATATTCACAAGAAAGCTTCGGGCAACGAGACTAGTACGACAGACGTGACGGACAGGTGTACACCTCGACAAAAGCGAGTCTTATTTGCTCTTGATTTGGTTAGTGGCGGTGATCTCTCCGACTGTATGCACAAATGGGGAAAGATGGGGCCACATTCTTCTACAAACTAGTGATTTTTGTGGGGCACCCGGGTTGGGGTGCGGGCACCTCGGTATATAGGTGTGGGCCATGCTGTTTTGGTGTGGCAGATGAACGACAGCAGAATCGACAGCGACACTGGTTATCTTCATGGTGGTTTGAAGAATTCAAACCAAGATGGAGATTGTTGGGCTATGTCTTGTATTCTACCGGGCCCATATTTTATTATTTTATTTTTTGGTCTATATGTAATTGAGTTGGGATGGAATTATAGGTCTACTAGAATTTTTTATGTACAGGGCTTTCACGTGTGTGCCTATAAATATAACACTAGTAGAGCCATAGGAGAGGTCGTGAGTCAAAAAATTGAGATGTTAGCTAGTAGAGAGAAGGGAGACGGGTTTTGTATTCTTTCACATACGAAATAGTGAAATTTTTTCTCTTTCGCTCGTAGACGTAGGCCGGTGTGGGCCGAACTACGTAAATTCTCAGTGTTATTTATTTTTTGCTTTTTTTGTTCGTGATTTTGCTTCCGTTCGCATTCGAGAATTGGTATTCAAATCTCAACAATAAAAAATATTGTAACTTGTAAGTGAAATAGAAAAAAAAATAGTTATAACTTATAATTAAAATTAATAGTAAAAAAGTAAAAACTACTAACAGCAGCTTTACCAAATACTCCCATTATATCAACTTTTAAAATAATTTAATTTTTATTGCCAAAGTCTAGAAAAATATTATTTATTAAGTTCAATAAGGTCTTTTAAGATATAAACTATTATACCTTAACGTAAAAATAATTCTTGTTAACAAAGTCCAAGAGTATACTGGTAGTGTTTGGCATTTTAAAGCTAATAACTTATAAATTGTGGTTTGTGACAGAAGTTATGAGTGTTTGATAAAAATTGTTATTTGTAACTTAAATAGAAAAAAAAGTAATTATAAGTTATAGCAGAAGTTATAAATATTTAAAAAAATTTATAATTTATAGATAAAATTAATAATAAAAAATTAAAAATTGCTAGTAATTGCTTTGCAAAACACCTCCACTATTTTTTCGATCCGTAAAAAGAAATAAACTGCCAAAGAAGATTATTAAAATCTTACAATATATGGATTATGTCACAAGAAATATGAAGTTAAATTAGCACAATTATCAATTCAAATATATTAAATAAAACTTGGTTATGAGAATTTAATTGATAATTTTGAACTCCAAAAAATAAAAAAATAAATTAAAAATAAAAAAATAATTAAAAACAAAGTGTCGAATTCAAATCTCACCCTATAGTCAGTGAAATAATCTGGCCGACCGTGGAAGAGAGACGAGACAGGAGGCGTGTTTTTTAGTGGTTCAGTCCCAACCTTCTCCTGTTGTTGTTGGTTTTAATATTAAAAAATACTATTATATTAACGGAAAATATTTATTTATTGTTTCTTAAAATTAAAGTTGTGGGAATTTTATTTTTACAGAAAATTAGTCTTTTAACTCTTGAAAGTGGCGTCAATTTTATTTTTTATCTACCATAAAAAATTTTAACGCGCGAGATTTAATTAGATCATTGAACAGATAAATTTATTTATGTATTTTTTAAAATATATAGATAAATTTATCTGTTGTATAAATAAACATATAGATAAATTTATCTGTATGAAGAATAATGTGCATTTTCAAAATACGTATAAAGCATATAGATAAATTTATCTGTATAAAGAATACTGTGCATTTTCAAAACACGTATAAAACACACAGATAAATTTATCTGTCTTGCATAATTGTGCATGTTTCACGAAACAGATAATTTATCTGTTACTTGTACTTATTTAACTTAATAGATTAATTTATCTGTTTAACATTTGTCAATATTAAAAAAGAACGACAGATAAATTTATCTGTATGCATTACATAAAAATTTATCTATTTGTTTTAAATTAATCTGTGTTGTAAGCGATTATATCTTGCGCATTAAAAATTTTATTGATGGATCTTGCACGTTAAAATTTATTTTTTTTAGATATTTAGCTAAAAGCTTCTTATTTTTATTTAAAATATCATTTCTTTGTGTAACTATTTTTATTTTAAAGTTTCAAGAATATTATTAAAAATCACATCACTACACTACTCCTACTTTTCGCAACTGATTCGGTTTCAAGTTTGAAAATTTGTAACCGCTTCAGTTCTTTTTCTTATCTTATAAATTTTCCAATTTAACATTTGTATTACAATAAATTAAAAATTACATTCACATAATTTGTGCCACAAACCCCAATAAATTATAATGCTAGTTTTTAAAAATGAATTATTTTACATGCACACACTATTTTATGCATATTTAATCACAAATGTGAAATAAAGAATGTAGGTTCTACACATATTTCTTTATCTTGTATGTGTACATAACCATGTAGATGAAATAAATTTAAAAAATAAAAAATAATAATTAAAAAATAAAAAAATATATTAAAGACGAAAATAAGTAACATAAAACTTGATTTATTGACTTATTTTGATTTTTTTATTTATTTTTTATTTGTTTTACTTTTCTAGTTCGTATTGATGGGATGAGTTAAAAAATATAAAATTTAATTAAACGATAAAAAATTATTAAAAATAAAAATATATCAAATAAAATAAATAAATAAGTAATTATTCTAAACGGGTAATTATTTTTGTTGTGGAATTTGATTTCCCCGACATAGAGTTGTGGGAAGTCACGTTATGCCTTTGTGTCTCAAACTAGATTCTAGAGAACTCATATTCATGTCTACATAATTATTTTCCAAAAACATATATTATTATATATTCTCTCTCTATATTTATATTATTATTGTATAAAAATAAATAATTTATTGTGAATTAAATGAACTCGACACTGTGTAACTGCTTTAATTTATTTTTTTCAAGTCCGCATTATTTCTCCTTTCCCTTTTTAATTCTCTATTTTCTTTATCTTCTCTCTTGCAATGTATTATATTATATATTATAAATTCATATAGTGGGTCAGCCAGAAATATAATTAAGAGGAGGCACTAATTTAAATTAGATTTTAGCAATATTTTCTTAAAAATCTAAAAAAATAATCGTGAAAAAGTCATATTTTATTTCTGTATTGGCGGCTTAATGGCGAGTTTAACCAATTAAATTTTTTGCTTAAAAGTTGAAGCTGGATTTTGAGAAACTAATTGTCATCTTCATTTTTTAGAATAAGATGTTCTAATTATGATTAAAGTTAGATTCTGAGAAAATTAATTGTCATCATTTTTTTAGAATAAGACGGTTTAACTTCTTTTTTTTTTTTCAAATTCGCATTATTTCTCTGTTTTCGCTAATTTCTCTCTTGCCATTTATTATATATATGCATAGAGAGTCAGAAATATAATTCGGATGAGGCACTAATTTTAATTCAGTTTTTAGTCTTTTTGCTTAAAACTCTAGAAATTAATAGAAAAAAAAATCTCATTTTATCTCCGAAAAAGTGGTTTAAAGATAGATTTTAACCAATTTGAGTTTTTTGTTTATTTGGCTTAAAATAAAAAACCTAACTTGAAGTTGAATTTTGACATCATTGTCATCTTCACTTTTTATAGTTTTAAGTATGATTAAAGTTAGATTTGGAGACAAGTAATTGTCATCTCTTTTTCTTGAATATGACATTTTTAACTATTTTTGAAGTCTCTCTCAATGATTGTTTAAGTAAATAATAATAATGCTTGCAAAATGAGATATTAAAAGGTCAAATAGGGAAAAATCATTGAAATCTAAAAATCACAAGCACCTTGATTAGGATAAACTAGCATTCCTAATTATTTCACCTTTTCAAAAATACTATGGTGACCCACATCCCATATCACACATGAAATATCACATGGTATAAAATCTAATATGATCACAAAATATGGTTACAATAGCATTATTCTAATCTTTTCGGTCCTTCTACCTTGTGCCATTTACTAACTAGGGGAGGCACTTTGCTTCTCTCTTTTTTCTCCTTCTTTCCAGCCAATTTTGCTGATGACCACTTGGACTGAGTGAACATGTGCTAGCATAGAGGGCGTCAAAAGGGAAATGCCAATACCTCCAAACCAGAGAAACTTTCACAGCTTAGATCAGTTCCCCCATGCAATGCTTGGATGTGCAAACAATGGTGGGTGGATTAAGTTGGGTAGGTTGAATTAAAAAAATAACAATGGTGGGTTGATTACGAAATTCTATTTTTCTAACTCACTATTAACCCAACTCAACCCAATTCGCTTATAGTATATATATGTTATCGTATTTTTATATACAACAAATTTCAACCTCACATACATATTTATATTTATATTTTTTTTTTATAATTTATAAGGAACACATTAAAATATTTATAATTTTAATTACTACTTACATATATTGTAAATACTTTTTTTAATAAGTATGTTGTAAATATTGTTGTTAGAAACGTTTAATTATGTTATTACTATTATTATTGTTGCATGATTGATAATATTTTTAATTAATTTTTTGCTTAACGTGCTAAATATAAATTTTTTTTAAATGCAATAAATTTTTTATTTTTTAGACACTAATTAAAGAAAATAATCTCATATGTTTATAATTTTTTAACCCGTTAAACCACCTAAATCACAAATTAAAACCGCCATAAAAATATCACCAAATCGGCTAATTTTGATAGTTAGTGAATTAATTGTGAGTAAAAAAAATAATCACATGCCAAAAATAAATTAAAAAATTAGTCTTAAATCTTGAAAGTAGCATCGATTTTATTTTTTATCCACCATTAAAAATTTTAACGCGCGAGTTCCAATTTTAACACGCGATGTCCAGTTGAACCCTAGAACAAAAAAATTTATCTATGCATTTTCAAAACATGTGTAAAATACACAAATAAATTTATCTGTTATGTATAAATAAATATATGAATAAATTTATCTATATAAAAAATATAGTATCTTTTCAAAATACATATAAAATACATAAATAAATTTATCCGTCTTGCATAAATAAACAGATAGATAAATTTATCTATTTGTGTTAAATTCATCTGTGTTACAGGCGATTAAATTTTGTACGTTAAAAATTTTGTTAATAGACATTGCGTGTTGAAATTTTTTTTTTTTTTTTTGACTTTTAACTAAAATCCCAAAATAAATTGGTTGAAGAAAAAAATTTATCCGTCCCAACCCAACCTACCCCTACCCCTACCCCTACCGCGATGCTCATGCCCAACTAGTTAGCCCCTGCTATGCAACAGCGACACCAGGACCGTTTTGCCCAAGTCGCTGCCCGGCTCGGACCAGACCTTTAAACTTATGGGGCCTTTTTGTCGCGACGCCAACTATTCCACCAAATACATTGCACCCACCAAACATTGTAGACCCAAGTTTCTTGGAGCACAAGCTGACTTTGACACAAACCAACACACTCATTTTTTCGATCCGACATGGGGGAGGGGTCTAGTCTTCTAGCACCAACCGACGACCGGACCCCCTTCTTCCCATACATGTGAATATTTGATGCTGCTCCGAAAGAGAAATGTATTGACCGTATAGGAAATACTGTAGGGTCCTATTTGTTTTGGAGGATTTGGGGGAGGGGAGATCGACTTAGGAGACGAGAGTAACCTATCATTTGTCTTTTGTCTCCTTAGTATTGTGGTATTGCAGGAATCGGACTAATAGTCCGATGGTATTAATAATACTAGGCTCTCGTGCTATTAATAGTACCAGATTCTGAATTCACTCTCCTCATCTAACGATCATATATAATTATATAATTTCTATCCTACTTTATCCAAACATAAACCAAATTTCTAACTGCATACATAATTTCATCTATAATTTCTTGGTATAAGAAAAAAACACGAGGGGCGCTGATATTACTAATTCCTCCAATATTATCCAATCCAACTTGGGATAACAAACAAGGCCTACAGGTTATACAAGAAGCAGATTGGAATATAAACTAATAGTTCTGCTATTTATAATAGTTAAAATGTTCAATCAAATAATAATAACAATAATGAAACATCGAATGTCCACAGCTTCAAACAAGCTCTTCCAAATTCAATTCAAAATGCTTCCAAGGATAAATTAAACACAAAAAGAAGGAAAAAGATTGAAAAGGGAGCGACAGTACTCTTTGAAAATTGAAGTCTCATGAGCAATTACATAGTATCCTATTATACAGTTACTGGCATTCGGTACTTATTATTGGGGGCTGAGATGAACAAAGTGAGTATTTGAGTTTGGGCAGTGATACCGGATTTACTTCCCTCATACAAGATTTATGGTGAAGCAGACATAAGGATGGGTATCGGCATCACCTCCGAGACCACCCATCCCTCCTTCGTCTTCAGATTTCCAGAATGTTCTGCAATTTCACATATGGATCAGGTGGTCGTGTATCAGCACCGAAAAAAAAAAAAAAACACACAGCAGACAAAGATTTGACAACAAGCGAGAGAGGTCCAAGTGGTCCAGGGACTGACAATTGAGGACAAATGGCCCAGCACATTCAGTTCCTGTCTATAAGGTAGAAAGTGTATTTAGATCCTAGCACAGTTTCCCAAAAGATAGCCTCAAGGAGGGACCTAAACAGGCTAGACCATCTTAGGACCACCTGACTATGAAGTGATGGGATAACAAACCAAATGCAAAGCATTTTCTATCGTTTTTTAGCCCATCGGCTGAGATCTTCCAATTAGAGTGGCATTGTTTGAATGGAAGATGCATTCATTAAACGAGTAGATAGGGTACAAGTTAGAGTTATCAGAGTTGGATGCATATCTTGTATCCCCCCGACAAATTAAATACCTATAGGACATTTAATTGAAAGAGACTCACCAGATGCTTCTTTAGATCAGATTAAAAAGTTTAATGGTTGATTCGTGACGTGCCTCAGCTTATTCTACCAGATTCAATTTTTGTCCATTCTTTTAGACTCTGGCTTGCCTCAGTTTTGTAATAAAAGCTACATGAGGTTGACAAAATAGCAGAAAGCAAAAGTATCGATGCTCATCTAAGTACCTGCTTCCGCTGTCACATAGCTCCTCTAGGATAGATCGAACTTTCTTCTCACCTTTCACAGAAGGTGCCAAGACAACTGACTGAAATCAACACAAATGCAAATTGTTAGCCCAGAAAATCCACGATAATGGGGGAAAATAACAGAATTATGGGGAGCCAAGTAAAGAGTTACATAGTTCAATTACCAAGAAAGATGGTGGCAAGCCATATCTCAAAATGCTCTCTGCAAATACACGTACAGCACAGAAGTGCATCCATGAGCTAAAAACCTGCATGACCCTATGCAGTCAATATAAATATCTTGAAATGTGTATCCTACATCACAAGCAAATATCCAGGAGCTGACAGAACAGAATCTGAGAAAAAAATACCCCCTCCCGAATTACGTTTTGAAACATGCGTTCCAAAACATGGTATACTTCCGTTCCAAAACAGTGAATTTAACAATTCAAAGCGATCCCCCATATCTTCTCTTTGTTTCATTAACATTTTCCACTAGAGAAAAAATCAAACGCAATAATCTAAAATCCAAAAAAAGTGGAGCTTTAGCAAGACAAAAATGCAAAATAAATTGGTTATAATAGTTACAAGATAAGTAGTTCACATGAATAATTTAAAAAATTAGATTTTGTTTGATGGTATGCATATCACTTGAAATAAGTATATTCTAAATTGGTAAGCTATAGAAACCTACCGTTATCATACCACAATTTAAGATATGTGACGTACCACGTTTCAATTTCCATTTCCGTTTCATTTCCATCCTAGATACTATTATCAAGCATAGTGTTTGGTAACAAAGTTAAAGCATGTCTAATGCGTCATGCATGCCGACTAACAACGCAAATCAATATTTATTGAAACTCTACACAAGCAGTTTCATAAGAGCTTTTAGGGTTATTACAGAGTCAGCTGGTAATTTAACAACTCCGATACTGACCAATAAAAAGGGTGTGCACTGTGCAACGGGAATGGGTCAGCTACAAATTCTACACAGCATGCATGTCCGAATGGATAGGTGCATGTCATGCATGACTAATTTTTTCAACAAAAAAAAAATCTGCCTTGGTTCCATAGGATCAAATAAGAAAGATTGAGAAGTAGAACCACGGTGACCTTCTCTTGAATTCTCAAGATTTTTGTTGCTCCATCCCCGCAGCCTCGAATTGGTATTGCTCTCAAGGCCCACACAGAAACATCATTTTACCCTATATGTCCAGTTAACTGCTACACCATCCTCCAGATAATTCGAATCAAAGCAAGTGGATGTCTGAAATCGGGCCTATATGACATGATGGGTCCATATCAATACTCCAACACCCCCCACCTTTGACATAATCCCACCTGAGTAGTTATGTGAGAAATTTATAATCAGGTGACGTCTTGGCAACTTTGACAGGGACACATAAAGATTAAAACATGCCATTGGATTGAGGACTCAAACTGAGATGTAAAAGGTTAATCTCTCCAATATGACTCAAAATGCAGTTACCAACAAATCTTGCACAATTATTTAGTTTGAGGCTTGAGCTGAACCTTTTACCCTTTTTACTTAATCTAGGGAAATGCTTTTGGTTAACCATACGCTAAAATCTCTTCCCTAGTTATTTCAACCCATCATTTTAGGATTCAATCCTTCTAAATCCACTTCGACCCACACTATGTCATCTAATCCATGATATGTGCTGCACCCAACTTCACACAACACATCAAATTTTCAATCTATTCATTTCCACACATATTGTCCTCAAATCCCCAATTCAACAATGCATATATTATCTTTTAGATGGAAACTTTGCTCATGGTATGGAGCATGGTTTTTTCTCTACAGCATTTGCAGTAAACATAATGTTTCACAGGCTGCATGACAGAACTTCCCCTTCTACTCATTGCTCTTCCCCTTCAATTTGATATGTGAACCGATTACATAAACAACACTTTTCCACTTTATCCACTTCATTTAAATACAATGGGAGGCGAGACACAATAAATAATTAACTAAATAAAAATTTTACCATTCTAACCACTATCATTTTAATTTTATTCCAAGATGGGTCAAATAGAAAACTTAAATGTAAATACGTACTTCTGTGACCCGCATGTGACCCACACATGTGCACAAACTCCACCACTACAACAGTGATATAGAATGATAATAATTAGAGCAAAACAATGGGTGATGCATCCAGAGAGTTAGAGGCACAGCTGCTTTATAGACCCTCGTAGAAGTTCCCAGTGTTCTGATAAATCTAATCTAGCATTACTAGATCCATCTAAAGGTTCATTTTACAACCACCCCTATCAAAATGAGCATTATTGAATCAAGAATACTAGCGTATGTATCCACAAAAGTCAAAAGTAGCAGAAAGCCAACAAAGAAAGAACAGGTGAATTGAACTGGAGTTTGATATTACACAAGGAACGATAAAATAGCTAATTATTCGGACCAGAATGAAGTTGTCATTTATTATTTTATGTCAATTGGACACAAATCAACATAGCTCAGTCGTCCAAAGAAAGAATTAACCAGAAAACCAACTACATGAGAAAATAGCCTTTCTTCAAATAAGTTCGGTAGCTCCACTTCTGATTTATAGATGGATTCTAATGGGTATTTAAGCACAAAAGGTAATGAGTAACAGCCAACAGAGATTTCTAAGCGATGACGAAGCTCCAAGACTTCTGATGGTATTATTATTATTGAAAATTTTATGCCTTCAGTAACAATGGATGCTACAGAACTGAAAATCCAATTTCTCTTGACCAGGTTAGAAGCTAGGGATTACGAGTGTCATTTTCTAATGGTGAAGGGGAGACACTTATATGATCAGTAATTGACTTAATAATTTTCGCAATGAAATGTTTTTGAAAAGTGTTCCTGGAATGATGCAGTGAAATGGTTTTTCAAAATGCTGAACTCAAAAGTGAAAGCAGCTATGAGTTTTCCTAGAAAAAACATTTGCCATCTTGTTCCCTAAAAGGAAATCAGAGGACCTAAAGATATTTTACATACAAATACCTGGATGACGCATTAATTTTGATCTCCAAATTGGTTTGTGTGTTAGAAACTTGCAAAGTCATTCATAATGGCCCAGAATGAAAGGTTGTCATCGAGTAAGTGTGACCATGAATCAGGTTGTCATCGAGTAAGAGTGACCATGAATCAAAAGTCACGCAAATCTTAGGGTTCTTTTTTGGCATGAGAAAGATGGATCCTATTCAGAACAGACAAAAAAAGGAATGTCATTAAAACATCGGGACAACAGAGAAACGCTCATATTCTTTACAAACACATGGGTAGACAGAGAGGGATGAAGGGAGATTCTTAAATACATCACAACTGAATGCATTGTATAGGTAGTAATACGAGCACAAGACTGTTTAACGAGAGTTCTGTCCAGCACGATATAACAGCAAACTACAATTCCTCAAATCACTGTATGTGTGTTATTCTTGAGTCATGAGACCAACACAACACAAAAATACCACCAACACTTGCCAGCCTGCTGATGTACCAACCATATTATATCAGTATGACTAATGACATGGATCCTTTGAAGTTTTCCATCCATTGACAATAAAACAAAATATAAATTCTGATTATCAAATAAACTATTCAAGATCTGAAATCACAAGTTGGCCTAAATTTTTTAAAACTTGAACACCAGAACTAAATTTTGTAGCCTAGAAATTAAGTACGGAGAAAGAGCATAGTTATCTTCATATATGACTTTGACTTAATTCATATATTTGTTTTATTCTAAACTAATTTCCAATGAAGGCAGCCAAGACATTAATGTTTTTGAATCTTTCACCCCTCTTTGTCAGCTCATTCAAAATCTATTTTCCCTTCTTCATATGTCCAAATGCAATGCTGTAAAGTCTCAAACTTTCACAAAATAAATTCAAATGAATCCTCCCAAGCCAATTTGCAACATATCAACATGAATTCATGTGATTAAAAAATAATTGGAATATCCTCTCCAACATGGCATTTATTTTAATTTAAGTTTGCATGTGGATTATCACTTTACCAACATGATCAGAACTCGACTAAATAGCAGCCAGTTTAATATGATCTATCATATTAAGCATACTAAGATAATTTATTTATTATGAGTTAAGGAGACTCCAACTTGATTCTCTTTATTGAGGGAATGCGGCTGAAGTCTCTAGGATGACTTATTACAATAATTTATCACTGCCCACTCAGTTTAAAAAGCTTAATCAAGTGCTCAACATCTGGCAGAAAACTGCAACTAGAAGATATGATGGTTGGACAGGATTTATTCACTGAGCCCATTGTCATTAGTCCCTGTATTATCCACCAAATCATAAATGATGATTTGGAACCCATTAGCCAAGAAAGATAAATTATTCCATATCACTGGTTTGATTCAATTTCTAAATATCATGGAGAATCACCAAATATATTCAGAAAGTTCTATGAAAAAGTAATACCTCCCCGTAGCTAGCATAGCACCATTGCAAAAGAGAGCTTCTGAGTGTATCCTGATCTCTCATCAACTTTTCTAGCTCCTGCTTCCGACTCTCTTGTGTTTCCGAATTATATTCAAAGTCACGAATCTGAATTGCAAGCAAAATCAATCATGCAGTATATAAGAAGATACCTACCGAAATCACTATCTTTGATGTATTATTAATGCACTTGTCATCTGATCAGAGAATAGAAACAAGAAATCCTTAAATTCAACAAAACATAAGCTAAAACTGTTCTTATAACAAACATCTAGAAACACCAGGTCACTGCTTGAGTGACAAACTTACTTGAAAACCCCTATCACGTGCCTTAGTTCTAAAGTTGTCAGCATCACGATGGAATAGTGTGACAGTATAAAGAGCATATTCATTGTCCTCGAATAGGTTCTTGGAAGATCTGGGGACCTAAAACAATTAGTTTAATCAAAATGTGGAATTTACCAAAGCAAAGAGAGTAAAAAGCTTCAAGTACTTTACGTTGATAAAATGAACGACCGAGAAAGATGGAATGACACTTCTCAAATCCTTGGTGAGATTACCAACTTCATCATCCACGAAGCGATAAAAGCTACCGTGGCAATGAACTGACAATCATGATTACCAACAAAAAAAAAAGGGAGTGATATCATCAACAGCAAATGGATTTTTTACCACGTAGGTGGTGAGTGTCTCGTAGCTTGACAACCAATCCTTCTGCGAATATTTAGGAACAATAGCAATGAGGGTTGTTAAATGCTCCGACGTGATGATATCTCGCGGCTTCACTAAATTGGACAAATCACGGACAGCCAAGCTGGAATAAGCAAAAAGAAAGTTAATCAATGTAAAATCTACACATAAAGAAAGCACACTAAATTTGATGTGCCAACCAAAATGAGCTCTCCTTAAAAAAAGAGGTCATAAACCATCCATGCGACTACATAAATAACATTCAA
>JAOTRH010031614.1:0-21029 GCA_034768845.1 Heliamphora exappendiculata | reverse complement strand
TTTAATTAAAAAATAAAAAATTATTAAATACAAAAATAAGTAAAATAAAAACATAAAATTTAATTTATTAATTTATTCTTATTTTTATGTTTTTAATTTTGATAAAAATTAATTAATTTTTAACATTTTATATTTTTTTGGTCAAAAGTTTTCAATTTCTTTGAATCATCTTCACGAGAGAAATTAAAAAATAAAAATATTTTGAATAAAAGAAAGAAAAAAATCACTAAATTCGAAAATAAATAATATAAAATTTGATTAGTTAGTTTATTATAGTTTATATGTTTTCTATTTTATATAAATATATATTTAGGTATCGCGTGTAATAAATTTTTTTTTATACTTTTTTTTATTTATAGTGAAATGTTTTAATATTAACTCAAATGGGTATACTTATTTTTTTTCCTGGTAAAAAATTTAAAAAATAAAAAATTTGATAAAAAATTAGAAAAAATTCAAATAAGGTGAGAAAAACTATTTTAAAGTTTTATAAGGCATTTTTTTTTATTTTTAATAATTTTTTAAAATTTCAACCAAAATAGTTATACTTTTAAATTTATTTTGTTTCCAGTATGATAATTATTATATTTTTTTTTTATAGTAAAAAAATAAATTATTATATTTTTAAAACTCATTTAATTGAAATGATTTGAAAAAAAAAAGTATAATTTTCTTGACCAATGCACTATCTGGGATAATTTTTTATTTATTTTATTTTTAGTAAAAAATAAATTATTATATTTGTAAAACTAATTTAATTGAAATGATTTAGAAAAAAAGTATAATTTTCTTGACCAATGCACTATTTGAGATAATTTTTTTTTGTCCTTTTTAATTTTTATTTTTAGTAAAAAATAAATTATTATATTTTTAAAACTCATTTAATTGAAATGATTTGAAAAAAATTATAATTTTCTCGACCAACGCACTATCTTGGATAATTTTTTTTTTTGCCTTTTTTTTTGTGTGTGGCTTTTTCAGTTTTTTTTGAATTTTTTAAATTTTTTTACTCTAAATTTTTTTATCTTTTTGATTTATCATAATAAAATAAAATTAAAAGTATCGTTGTTTTGGCTGAAATTTTAAAAAATCATTAAAAATGAAAAAAAGTGCAATATAAAGCTTTAAAATGATTTTTTTTCTCCTTATTTGAACTTTTTTTAATTTTTTATCAAATTTTTTAATTTTTTAATTTTTTACAAGAAACAAAAAAACAAGTATGCTCATTTGAGCTAATGTTAAAAAATTGTACTATGCTCGTTTGAATTAATGTTAAAATATTTCACTATAGACAAAAAAAGTATATAAAAAAATTTATTACACGCGATACCTAAATATTAAAATATATATATAAATCATAATAAACTAACTAATCAAATTTTATGTTGTTTATTTTCAAATTTAGTAATTTTTTTTCTTTTATTCAAAATATTTTTTACTTTCTAATTTCTCTCAAGATAATTTACAAAAATTATAAAAAGTTAAAAATTAATAGTTTTTATCACAATTAGTATTTTTTTATCAAAATTAAAAACTTAAAAATAAAAATAAATTAATAAATTAAATTTTATATTTTTATTTTACTTATTTTTGTATTTAGTAATTTTTTATTTTGTAATTAAAAAAAACTAAAAATATTGAAAATACTGTTTCCGTCCTAAAGTTAACGAAAATTTAACTTTCAAACCTAAATGTTATAAAAATAAAAATATAAAGAGGTGCAGTGATATTTTAGATAATAAATTGGGTGTCAGTGTTATTACTCTTAAATACAGAGAGCGTTTGTGTAATATACCCTTTTAGATTTTAAGTAAATTTATATATAAGTTTTTTAGGTATGTACCGCTTAATTGACAACTAACTTAAAAATTAATTTTTGAAATTAGTTATTTGGATAGAAAGTTAGTTTATTTTGTTTTCTATTCGAAATGAATAATTTTATTTTTTTATATATTTGATATTTATAATTTTATATAGTTGGTAATAGTAGTAAATATGTTATAAATATGGAGTAATATTGCATTTTAAAAGTTGTGGAAATTTGAATAGAATTTTATAGAGTTTGTGTTTTGATTTTATTTTTTAATTTGTTAATTTTTTGATTTTTTTATCAAATGAATAATTTTAATTTTTTGATATTTTTAGTCTAAAAAAAACTAAAAAAACGAATGTTGTTAATTAGGCCGTAATTTTATTGTTTTGAAATAGGCTAGTGACGGCCTAATAATGACATATTTATTTTATTAAATTAATAATTTAAAATGATGTAACACAAAAATTAAGTCAAAACTAATCAAACTAAAAAAATAAAAAATATAAGAATACTTAGAAGACAAATAAGGAACTAAATGACAAAAAATAACCCCACGACACAACAATAAAAACCAAACTTATTTTAAATGAATTTTGAATTTAAAGATCAAAATAGAACTCAAATTAATTAAAAAAATGGAGGACAAAAAAAAAAGAAAAAGAGACCCAAGTGTCAATAGTGAAGGAGGACATTTTATCTTATATTATAATTATAGTGTTTGGTATTATTGAAATTAATAATTTATAATAAAAATTATAAGTATTTAATAAATATTATAACATGTAATTAAAAAAAATTAATTTATAACAAATATTATAAATATTTAAAATTAATTATAATTTATAATTAAAATTAATAACAAAAAATTAAAAACTAACTACTAACTTAAGCTTTGCCAACCCCCCGCGCGAGTCTGGTTAAGTCTTCAATTTTAAGTTTTCAATCTTATCTTTTCTTTTACGATTAAACACCTCCCGTGAGTCTGGTTAATCTTTGCCAAGCCCCCTTGAGTATGGATAAGAACCAATTGTGTGGGAGACGAAAAAATCCTTTTATGTCAGAATTCTTTCAACCCCATCATTCCTTGTCCCATCTGACAAAGATGAGACAATATATAACTTAACAGGATCTCTCTCTCTCTGTGTGAGAGAAAGGACCTCCATCTATCAAATATATTGATTTTTTCTTTGTCAAAACTAGAACTAACTTGGGTATAAGAGACCCTCCTTCCGATTACTGGTCAAAAATTTGTTTGGTAGAATTCTAGCAATTGGAGCACATGAAGGCTGGTAATTTATCTTATTCGTCCAAACTAGTTGTTCAACTCATCAAATAAATTTAATTTATAGATTATTCCTGTACAAATCACATTAGCCAAACTCTTAGGATTCATTTGGTTGTTCAAAAATAAATTAACAGATATAAAATATCTCTGAATATATAAGTATATATAAAATAGAAATGATATAATTTTGGATATATATTATTAAAAATTATCATATACATTACTTGTTAAGAAGTGGATATGAGTGAATATTATATATAAATTTATAAGTTTAACATCAAAATAACATATTTGCCCTCAATAAAATATGACATTTTCAAAACCTAAACGCATTTATATTATAGGAGACAATGGTATTAATACAACATGTGCCTTATGTGATATCTTCATACCTCTCTTTTTTGTTTTCATCTCTCTCGTCTCTTCATTGAAAAATTTATCTATTTTTTCTCTTTATTTCAATCTCAGTTTTTTAATTCATATAGTTATCTTTTTCATTACTTTCATTTAAATTAAGAAGTCTAATAAAAACATTTCAAGCATCTCTCTTAATAATTTAAAATTTATTCATTAATTAAAATTAATTTTATGAGTAAATCATATTAAAGTGCATTTAATCATGGATAATTTTTAATAACCTAACTACATGCCAAAATATGTTAATGATACATACACACACAAAAAAAAAAAAAAGACTAATAGTATAGAATAATATCATTTTATTATTTTTCATAAAATAATTAAATTACATTACATAAAAAGCCGAATAATCATAGAGTGTAACTTATTTGATAGTCTAGTTTTAAAATAATAACTAAACAAACAGTGTATTAAAAATATGTGTGTCCAAATACTTTTTATTTTAATCTTGAATTTTAGTTGAAGAAGCAAACAACTATTTAAATTGTATAAAAATTTAATGAAATATAATACTGATAAATTGTCAGAAAATCAAATGAGACCTAAGGTTAAAAATATATATTATTTTTATTTTATCAGTAAAACTTTGTATTAGTTTTTTATTTTTATGTAAATTATAATTTTCATAATATAATATTTTTTAAATACTTTAAATAATTTTTTAAGCAAGCAATTAAGCAGAACTTTGATTAAAAAAAAATCCAAAGTATTTATTTTACTTAATTCAGTGCAATTTAATGTTTTTGCTTTTCTCTCTCACCATGAACTATTTAAAATTAATCATCACAAAAAGTTCGAAAGAAGAGGATGTGGCGGCTATGATTCTGTCATCAAATTAATCATTTATGACCCCTTTTATAATCATTACCGCATTTTTTTTCCTTCTAAAATTGATTATTTTTTAATAATTTTTTTATAATTAAAAAGAATTAATTATCGAATTATAACATGTTTACATCATAATTTAAACTCTTTTTAAACCCAATAAAATTTTTATTTATTTAATTTAAAAATAAAAAATGAAAAAATCATATTTTAAACCAAGTTTAAGAACAAAGACATATATAATGGTACGTACGAGATAAAATGCTTATGTGCCTATTTTATTATATATATTTTTATTATTTTATTAAATTACTATATTTTTTTAAAACTATTTTCATCCACAAATCAAGAAAATAAAAGTTCTTGACCAAAATATTTAAAGAATTCAAAAAAAAAGTTAATAATAAGTCAAATTTTATGTTGTTTATTTTTTTGTAATTTTTGTAATTTTTTGATTAAAATTTTTTATTTTTAAAATTTTTTTATCAAAATAATTCAAAAAATTAAAAATAAAAAGAAGTGTAAAGGATGAAAAAAGCCCAAAAAAATAAAAAAATAAGGAAAAATTACACAAACTAACCCGGGCCAATGTGTTTATAGATAAAATTAGGGTAAATTACACCAATACCCTTTGTATTTAAAGCTAATAACACTGATATTCTATTTATTCTTTGAAGTATCACTATACCCCATTGTATTTTTATTTTTGTAACATTCAGGTTCAAAAGTTAATTTTCATAAACTTTTCAAATGAAAATATTGTTGAAACAGTTTTTAAATTTTTTTAGTTTTTTTTTGTTTAATTACAAAATCTTATTTTAAAATCTCTAATTAAAAAATAAAAAATTACTAAATAAAAAATTCTTGTTATCAAAATTAAAAACTTAAAAATAAAAATAAATTAATAAATTAAATTTTATTTTACTTATTTTTGTGTTTAGTAATTTTTTATTTTTTAATTAGAAATTTTTAAATAACATGTTCTAATTAGACAAAGAAAAAAATTTAAAAATTAAAAAAACTATTTCAATAATGATGCAGAGTAATTTCTATTTAAAAAGTTAAAGAAAGTTAACTTTTGAATTTTAGTATTACAAAAATGAAAATGTAAGAGAGTGTAGTGATATTTCAGATAATAGAGAAAGTATCAATATTATTATCTTTAAATACAAAAAGTGTATAGGTAATTTACCCATAAAATTATGCCTATTGTAGAAATCTTAATTTATATGTATGTTGGAGTGAGACAAAAAAAAATATGATAAAATTAATAAAATCATTACTGATTATTTGGTGATTAATTAACATAATTTAAAAACTAACATTAATAATATTATAAGAAATAAAATGCGAAATAAATCAAGGATAAAATTATATTAATTCAAATAGTAATTGGACCGATCAATTTTACCACAGATCTATCTTTGCAATATGTGTATCTTATCTTTTCAAAATTCAAAATACCACTGTTTAAAATTAATTTAAAAAATATGTCATAAAGCCAAACAACTAATAATATCGTAACATGTTCATTTCTATATTTAAAAAAATAGAAATTATGAGAATTGAGAATTAAAGTTTTGAGAAGGTTTTGTTTTATATAATAGTATAAATCTCAATTTTTTCTTCTTTTATTTATTGTCTTTTTATTTTTATTTTTATCTTTTTATTTATTAACTTAATATATAATTTATATATTTTTAAGAATATTATAATTTTTACTATACAAATTCATTTTATTATAAAAATTATACTATCAAAATTTACTCATCAAAATCTATTAAATAAAATTTATATTAAATATAAAATTATGTTAAGAAAATTATAATAACTTTTTTGGCTTAATTTTTTTGACTTATGATTACTTTAGTATTTCTTGGCTTTTAAATCACGTTTAAAACTCATCAAAACAGTACCTACTTATTTAATTTAAATTAACTTTAAAAATAAATTTACATAAAAGATAAAACTAAATTACGAAAAGAAGACTTACCCATCATATATAACATTACAATCACGGCGTTGTCCTTTACTGCCCAAGTGGAGTCATACCCTTCATTTTCAAATTTATCCGTTGTGCATTTAATTTGGATTTAATTTGGACGTACAAGGCTCGATTGTAAGAGCACTTTCGGCCCACTTTCTATTTTCCCCTCTTTTACTAATAATTTGGCGAGAAAGTTCAAAAATCTTTCACTTTAATAGCTTACAGCTCGATTGTAAGAGCACTTTCGGCCCATTTTCTATTTTCCCTTTTTGTTATTTGTGGCGAGATTTTAATCAATTTGACGAGCACATTAACCATAATTTCTTCTTAGTTCTTCAATTAATTTTTTTTTCTTTTTGGTTCTTCTTTTCCTCCCTGTGTCAATGCTTCTTTTTGGTTGTTCTTTTTCTCCCCTCCGATTGTTCTTTTCCGTTTGTCACCGTTCCATGCTCTTCTCCATCCCCTGTTCTTAGTTTCTATATATATATATAAAACTCAATTGTTATATATTATTATTATTTTTAAATATAAATTCTTAAAATATAGAGTATGATTGGAGTTATGAATAAAAAGTGTTTCCTTAAAATAATTTTTAGAGAGTCACTTGAATAAATTATAAGGAGAATAATTTGAGATGGTCTAATATCTCCGAGATGGTTTAATTTTTTAACTCTTAGTTTGGATTGAAAATTTTGGAGGTGAATTGAAGAAATTGAAAGAAAAAAATTAGTTGTAATGTGTTTTGAATTATTTTTTAAAAATGAAAAAAAAGTAAATAGAAGTGAAGTGAAGGAAAAAATAACATATTTTCTACTCTTCTAAAATTGGAAAAAAACGGAAGAAAAGTGAATGGATAGATACGATGATTTCTATAATGTCAATTACAATTTTATATATTTATATTAAAATTAATAATTTAAATTAATACAAAAATATTATAAAAGTAAATAAATATTTTATATCAAAAAAAATAAATAAATATTAAACACATTTTTTTTCTTTATTAATTATTATCAAACAAACAAGATGAATGAAATAATTCTCTTTTTTCTGTCTTGAATAACTAAATAAGGGGGACAAAAATACCCTAAAATTAATAAATTATCAGTGTTTTTTCAAAACATGTATAAAGAATACAAATAAATTTATATATTTTTTATTGAAAGTTATCTGTCGTATTAAAAGTACGTATAAATTTATCTGTTCTATTAAAAGCATGTATAAAGAATACAGATAAACTTATATGTGCATTTTCAAAATATGTATAAATAATACAGACAAATTTATATGTTTTCATTATCTGCGTTGATATGTAAACAGATAACAGATAAATTTATTTGTTAGTCATAAATATGCAAATAGATAACAGATAAATTTATCTATTTGTTATACAAAAAAAATAAATTTATTTGTTTGCAGAATATTTTTAGAAAAAATCACGCAATTGGACCTTGTGCGTTAAAAATTTTGTTGATAAATTTTGCGTGTTAAATTTATTTTTTTAGACCTTTAACTGAAACATCTTTTTTTATATGTTCTATTTTGATAATAAATTTTTACTTTAAAATTTTCTAATTTGGTAATCTCAGTTTTTGATCTTTGTTTATTGATTTTCAGTATTTTTGCCTTTTTACTTATTAATCTTAAATATTTTATATATTTTGAAAAATATCATAATTTTTAGTACACACTTTTGTTTTTTATTAAATCTATATTTTTAAAACATACTCATCGATATCTATTAATCAATATTAAATATAAAATTATATAAAAATAAATAAAAATTACAACAACTTTCTTTTGACTTATAGTTTATTGGTTTGCTATCTTATTATTTTTTTGGTTTAAAGTGATAAGTTTTTACCCTTTAACTTTTTAGCCTTTTCACTTTTTTACGTAAAATAATTTTATGTATTTTTTAAAAATAGCATATTTTTTTTTATTATATATACATTTGTTTTTTATAAAAAAAAAATATATTTTTAAAATTTACTCATCAAAATCTATTAAAGAAAATATATATTGAATATAAAATTATCTAAAAATAAATTATAATAACTTTAGGCAAAACTGTTTACCTTTTGTATTAGATATTTTAAGCCAAATCTTTTGATTTATTATTTTTTGGCATAAAATCAGCACTCTACGGTTCACCAAATGAACTTTTTTACTTATTTAGCTTAAAGCCATTTAAAAAAAACTTAACTTAAAGCCAAATTGCCAAACGAGGCAATAATTTACTTTTAAAAATGACTTTAAAATAATTGAGCAATATTAAAATTATAACTATTTTAAGCAAGTTTGTTGACTTATTATCTTAATTTTGGTTTAAAGACGTTCTACGATTTTCTAAATAAATTTTTTACTTGGCTTAAAAGTAATTTAAAAAAAAAAAAAAAAACTTAGCTTATCAAACCAGGCAATAATTTACTTTTGAAAATGGCTTTATGATAATTGAGCAATATTAAAAGGAAACACTTTGTGATGTTAAGGGAATTTGAAAAAGAAATTCTGACAAATAAAGACAAGCTCGTGCGAAGTTAGCACTGAAGTTTCCTTTAGCTTTTGATAATTGATACACATAATATTGCTTGTTAAATTGACTAGCTTACATGCATCCAACAATGGATATTTTGTATTTTAAATACTAAAATTTGTATTTTTTATTTAAAATTTGTATTTTTTTTATACACATAATATTGCAAATGGTTCTTCCTATCGCTTTTTTAATAATACAACCACAGACAAAAAAAAAAAAAAAAAAAAAAGAGAGCGCTTTTCATTTATATTTCAGCTTTTTTTTTAGTTTATCCGTTCTAAGCATACGCCTAATGATTGAATCGAAAGAAATCTCTTAAAAAAGGTCAAGAAAAATTTATCTCCTTTTTTGGCTCATAACAAAACTAGGGTTATGAGCCAAACAAGACGTATGCTCAAAAAATAAAAAATAAAACTATTAGAACATATGTATGTTTTTTCCCGACATTTATGAAAAATGCTAAAAAAATGCTTAGTGGGTTTTGAATGGTAGGAAAATATTGCATTAATATATATATATATCTGTAGAATTTATTACTTTTAAAAATAATAATATTGAAGTTTTGTATCATCATATACTTATTAACTAGTGATCCTTGAACTTTCTTTAGCAAGATCTAATTTTTATATAGAATTGTGAGACAAATCATGTACATTTTGGTGCATTTCTCTGTTCTAGATTGGCAGAGTCTAAATTCAGTAATATCTTTTGGCAGATGACTTTAAATAGTTTTTTTTTGTTTTGTTTTAAGTCACACTTTAAGTTAAAAGATCAAAAAATTTATTTAGTTATAATATGGGTGATTTTTAAGTTAAAGACTTAAAATAGTTTTAAGCTAAAAGACGAAAAGTTTTGTTTAAAATTATTATAATTTTTTAAATTTTATTTTTAAATAATTTTATATTTAATATCGATCTTATTTGATATATTTAATCAGTAAATTTTAAATATATAATTTTTATAAAAAAGTAAATATTTATAATAAAAATTATAATATTTTTAAAAAGTATAAAAAAATTATGTAAAAAGAAAAAAAAGTTAAAAAGCATTTGAGTTGGCCAACAGAGCTTTTTACTTTTTGGGATTTTAAGTAAAAAAGTAAAAAAATAACTTTAAGCTGCTTGTCAAACGAGGGAATAATTTATGATTTTTTGGGGATTGTATGATACAAAAATCGAAAGTATATTGAATGGGTTCATGGGAAAATTCCATGAAGCATCCATTTGGGCTGATCTCGACCCTCCATTTGGCAATTTGCAATTATTGGCATTTAGCATTAACAATGAGGAATTAGGTCTCGTTTGGCAGCTTTTTTATCTTTTATCTTAAAGTTTAAAAAATCAAAAAAAATCTCATTTAGCAACCCAAAAGCTTTTAGCCTTTTTGACTTTTTGATTTTCTATAAAAAAATTATATATTTATAGAAATATAATAATTTTTATCATACACATTCGTTTTTTATAAAAATTATATTTTTAAGGTTTACTCGACAAAATTTATCAAACAAGATTTATATTGAATATAAAATTATTTTAAAATAAATTTTAAAAAATTATAATAATTTTTAGCCAAGCTTTTAGAAAAAATAAATTGTTTAAGTTGTTAGCTTTTAAGTTTTAAGATTGTTTAAAATTTTATTTTACCTTTTTGGTTAAAATATGTAATCAAGCACAGAGCTAAAAATCTTGTTCAGAGGGGCATAGCCTTGGTTCGGCAGGAGGTTCATATAAATTGTTTTCTATATAACTGTTAACTAAAAATAAATTAATCTCTCTAGAAAGATTTTAAGAAAAAATTATTTAACGTATCAAGTGATTGGCTGCATGGTCTTTTTTCGTATTTCAGGAATTCGTCAAAAAATAACAACTGAGATAATTAAAAGTAATAAAAACGAATTTTATTATTTTAATTAGAAATGGAACTAATTACAAGATCTATAAATTACAAACTATTCCTAAAAAACAAAAAGATTGGCGTTTTATCGAGTTGAATGTCCCTGACATTGAATACAATGATAGTATTTATAGATATCTTTGAAAGTAACTGTTGGAAACTTTCAATAACTACTTCAGCATACTGGGGTGCGATGTGCCAATTGTAATTTTTATCTACCGATGTATTTTCTTTATCATGCCACTTGTTAAGTTGCCAATATGTATCTTACAACTGCCTTGATAATCGTATAACTATTTACAATTGCTTCGTTGTTGTTGACAATTATAAAAACGTGCATTACATCCTTGTTGTCACATTTGTAGACATTTCTTGGATCAACTAGACCTGCAACATGGGTTTTTTCTCGGACAAGTGGCATTGCATGATGTCGCCTTTGCAAATAAATAAATAAATGTCACTGACAAATATTCGATGAAACTTACTCGACGGGTTTTAAAAGCGCCTTTAAGTGAGATTCATATTTTTATTATTTATAAAATATAAGCTATTAAATGGATAATAATTTCTCAACAAAAAATTATAAAATATGATGTAAATAACCACTTTCTTATAAAGTTTTGTCTAGACTAATAAAAGATGTTGCATTTAACTTTGATAGTTGCTGCTTCTAAATTTGACCATCATTTTCTGCAGGTTAAAATCTAATAAAAATAACAAAACACTTGAGCAAATATTACTAGATATTAAAATCACGCATTCGCATAATTACATATTAAGTAGTAAATTTAAAATCAAAGAAAAATTTGACCAGACTTGATCATAAAAACACACTAAAAATGCTAAAAAATAACGACTATATTTTCATTAAAAAATAAGCTTTTATTTTTTTAAACATTTTTCATATTTATTTTTTGTTTACTTTTTTTATTATCTACTTATGTAAGAGCAATTTTAAAAGTAAATTTTTTTAAAAGCATTACATTAAAAAAAAAAAAAAAAAAAGAAGACTTCTTAAACACATCTAAAACATAAGCACAACCAACATTGTCGATCTACTAAACGAAGATTGTCTCCCTCTCATGCAATGTGTCGTTTCTCAGATGCTACTTAATAAAATTAGGTCGGAAGGGACGCAGTTGGTAGGTAACAAGAGATGATCCATCCAAACCCTACCTAATTATTAATAATAATAATAATAATAATATTATTATTATTATGGTGTTAGAACTAGTATAATATCTTTTGGTGTTAAGATAAGTTACGTGTAACAACTAAATTAGTAAAAGACTAATCCTACTGATCACTAACTTAGCCAGTAGGAGTTCAATTAAACTCGAGATAAAATTTCACTATAAACTAATATTACAAAAGTTGATAATACTTAAAGAAGTTTGAAACCCGAGACTTTAAATTAAACCCTTGCTAATTATGGAGAACATTTGTGGAAGTTTAGGAGAAATGGCTCTGTATTAGGCAACTTGACTTGCTCATTGGCAACTTTTTGAAATATTGGAAGTGTTTGGGGTTGTTTTTTAAACTAATTTTTAGTTTTATGCTATTTATTTTAGTAATAAGTTATAATCTTTTTAAAATATTTATAATTTTTATTATAAATTATAATTATTTTTTATTCTATTTCAGTTATAAATTAACATATTTACCATCAAATATTCATAATTTCAAATTATTAGTTTAAACAATTAAATATCTATACTGTTCATGGATGCTAATAATAGAGCTCTTTAAAAAACGATTTAGAGATGAGTTGGAAAGTAGGGTTTGAACGAATTGAGTTGACCCCAGAGCTTAGTGTTAGGTCGTGTGGCTCGAGAAGTGTTTGGTTGTGTTCGATGTTTAATATATTGTAATAATAATATTAAAGTAAAAAAAATTAAAGACAAAGAAAAGGAGTAAAAAAATTAAAGCAGTTACAAACTTTCAAATAAAAACCTAATTGGCCATGTTTGGAATGTTTAAAAAAATTAATTTTTAAGAAAAAAAAGTAAGATGTTTATGGTAGGTTTTTTTTTTAAATTTTTTGTTAAAATGTTTAATATGCCCTTTTATTGCCTCTAAGTTGTAGTATTTGTGATAATAGCAAGGTTTTTCTTATTTTTTTAGATCAGAGCTAATTTTTTTAATTTTATATATTATATTTATTTTATTTAAAAAATAGAGTTTTTGGAATTTTATAGACTTTTTTAAAAAAAATACAGTTCGGTGTACGAAACTCCCGCATATGCGAGGTTCAAAGAGGGAGCGGACCATAATAGATCTATAGTACGCAGTTTTACCTTACGTTCGCAAAAATTTATTTTTACGGCTTAAGTCTGTGACCTCTAATTCACACGGCGACAATTCTACAGTTATATTAGAAAAACCTTTTTAGAGATATCAAATAGTATATTTTAAAAACAAATTTTATTTTGTAAAAAAAAAATTATATTTTTAGATAGCCTAAACAACGACTTTAAGTTTCCAAAAAAAAAGTAGTGAAGCGATGTGATTCGTAAATTATGCCCTCAAATTCTAGAATAAAATTAGTATAGAAAAAAAAGACATTTTAGGTAAAAATAAAATCTAAATATCTTCAATTTTAATAATACGAAGTAAATTATATGTTTGTTTTTAAGGTAAATTACACTTATATTTCCTGTATTTTAATGTAATAATATTGGCACCTTTTATATTCTTTAAAATATTATTATTTTTATTTTTATTTTTATTTTTATAACACTTAATTTTAATAAAAGAGATATCAATTTTATTACCATAAAATACATAGAGTGAGTAAGTATAATTTACCCTTGTTTTTATTCTTATTATTTAAGCAAAAGCCATGGGATGGACAGGCCGCACCTGGGCCTTCTGTCCAGGGTGACCTTGAATTTGACTGGCAAAATTGATACTTATAGTCCAAAATGGTTAGAAAAATGGAGTCGAGGGTTGTTGTTATGTTTTTAATTTGTATAATACTTGAATATATTTTTTAATTGAATTTGTCCATTATATAGAGTTGATCGAGTTTGTTATTTATGCAAAAATTGAAGTTAATTTGATAGACGTAGCGATGTAAATGAATTATATTTACTTATAAATAAATACTTAATAAAAAAATTTTGTTTATAGACTGATTTTTAATAATTAATTTTTTAAATAAGCTAAACTCTATAAATAAGCTTAAACAAGCCAAACACACAATCAAAAAATAAAACAATCACAAACACAGACGAAACGGCAATTTTTACGTGAAAAATTCAAACTGGATAAAAACTACGAGACCACTCCGAGTCTATAAAATCAAACACTAAATCAAACGTTGGTTACAAAGAAATCTTGCAATTCCGACGTTGCACCCACAACCAATGGTAGTAAGCCTATTTTTGCTAAATCCACGTGCACCAACTCCTGTGTTTGACCGCCGCTGGAACTAACCACCAGATTTCAATGCTGACGGACTTCTTCACCATACTTCAACACTTGAGAATCTTCTCAAGCGACTCCATGAATCCAAACTGATTGTTGAAGTTTTGATTGACTTGATGATTGGCTTGAATGAGCGAAAGCCAAAGAATCGTCAAGTTGTTATAGACTAGCTTACGAGTATGTAGACTAACTTGCGAGTATGATGGAATAATGTCAAAAGTTCTCTATGGTGGCTAAGTATGTATAATATAACAAGGAGGCTCACCTAAGAGAAAAACCTAATGGCCTATTTATAAAAAAATAGCCAAAACCCTAACAGCAACACTTAAAAACTAGGTCACGCGCACATGACCGATTGATCGGTCTTTTGATCGATCGATCAATCTTTTGATCCTCGCAGTAATTTGTTGCAGAACTGTTGAAATCGAGAGCGGTTGAAAACCGATCGATCGTGTCAGGTTCACTCTCATCAAACTCACTCTCGTCAAACTCACTACCTTTTTCACCTTCCTCTTTTTCAGAATCCTCAAACTTTTCACTTCCAGACTCAACATATTCCTCCTGAATAGATGCTACAAAAGCTACAATGCCACCATCATCATAATCAAGTTCCTTCTCATCACTTGTGTCAGGTTCACTCTCGTCATCTCAAGTGACTGTGATTCCTTCTTGTTTCTTTCTAAGAAGGTTTGGGTATTTTTTACCCATATGTCCATATCTTTTGCATTCATAGTATTAGATTTCAGAATTTGGCTTTTTGATTCCTTTTTAATAAAATTGGACATATTTTTTGCTTTGTCTTTACCGTGCTTCTTTTGTGATTTTTTCTCCTGATTAGGTTTTTCAGTTTTTAATTTTTTTTTGAATTTTTTCGCAAAAATAGCCATCATCTCAGGGTCTAAATCATCATCCGAGTCACTTGCAGAACTTTAAGATGAAGAGAATACCAAAATTTTTGAAACCTTTTGTTTTGAAAATTTAGCTCATAGATTTGCAGGTTTCCAACTAAATCTTCAACAGAAATCTAATCAATGTCTTTACTCTCTTCTATTGCTGTGACATTTGGTTGGAAACGTTCAGGTAAAGATATAAGAATTTTTCAAACGATTTTAAAAGTCGATAATTTTTCATCAAGATTAAACGAGACATTCACAATATCACTTAATTTTTCATAAAAATTGTCAATACTTTCATTGTCTTTCATGCGTAGAGTTTCAAAATTTGTTGTGAGACGTTAAAATTTTGAGATTTTTACGGTATCAGTCGCTTCGTGAGTGATTTGAAGAATATCCCATACTTTTTTAACCAAGTCACACGCACTAATTTAACAAAATTCATCTTGTGTGACTCCACTAAAGATAGCATTTATAACTTTACTGTTCTAACCTACATATTCAAAATTAGCTCTATCCCATTTAGTCACGGACTTAGGGACGATTTCTCCATCAACAACACTGATGGAAGGCTTGTAACCCTCAACAACGAAAAGCCAAACTCTTTCGTCAATAGATTTCGAAAAAGCTCTTATCCTAACTTTTCAAAAAAGGTAATTATGGTCGTCAAAAAGTGGTGGTCTACTGGTCAAAATGCCTTATCTAAGGAAATTCATTTCGTACAAATCAGTCAATGGACCACACAAAAAAAAAATTAAAAATTTGTGACCTGTTCTGATACTAATTGAGAAATTTTCATTTATAAACTGATTTTCAATAATCAATTTTCTTAAATAAACTAAACTCTACAAATAAGCTTAAACTAGCCAAACACAAGCAAAAAATAAAACAATCACAAACATGCACGAGACGACAATTTTTACGTGAAAAACTCAAATCGGGTAAAAATCACGAGACCACTTCAGGTTTAAAAAATCAAACACTAAATCAAACGTTAGTTACAAAGAAATCTTACAATTCCGACGTTGCACCCACAAGGCCACAACCAATGGTAGTAAAAATATCTTTACCAAATCTACGTGCACCAACTCCTGTGTTTGACCGCCGCTGGAACCCATCACCGGACTTCAATGCTGACAGACTCCTCCACCCGATTTCAACACTTAAGAATCCTCTCGAGCGACTCCACGAATCCAAACTGATTATTGAAACTTTGATTTACTTGATAATTGGCTTGAATAAGCAAAAGTTAAAGAATCGTCAAGTTGTTATAGACTAGCTTGCGAATATGTAGACTAGCTTGAGAGTATAATGAAATAATGTCAAAAGTTCTCTATGGCGGTTAGGTCTGCATAATATAATAATAAGGAGGCTCACCTAAGAGAAAAACCTAATAGCCAATTTATAAAAAAACAACCAAAACCCTAACAGCAACACTTAAAAACTGGGCCACGCGCACAGGATCGATCAATTGGTCTTTTGACCGATCAATCGGTCTTTTGAACCTCGTAGTAATTTGTTGCAGAATTGTTGAAATCGAAAGCTGTAGAAGACCGCTCGATAGACCGATCAATCAGTCTATCGAACAATGCAACACAGCGTGCAGCTTTTCGTCGATTTTCTACTCCTTTTTCACTGCGCTGCAATATCAAACCACAATTCCAAAAAATTATGTGTTAAAATATCAACGAATAAAATAAATAATATGAATAATTATTTGTCACAGATTTGCCAAATTAAAGACGAATTAGACCGAGGCCAAAATTTGTAATACTAAATATAATTTTATGAAACAATTACTTAAACAAATGTTTTTCGACAATATAGCTAAAGATTTTGGATGAATTTTATTTTTTATATGAATGATAAACTTGATAGTGAACGGATCCGATTAAAAATATATATTTAAGAATAATACCAATTGAAAACCACAACAGCGTAATGTGCTGAAAACTACAACACACAATAGGCACTCAAACTCGAAAATGGACAATATATAAATTAGGGATGGACATCGTGTCGTGTTCGCACTGTGTCATATTGGGTTTGTGTCAGAAAGCTCTCTACACTAACACTACTCATTTAACTAAATGTGTTAAACACTAACACTAACATTACTTGCTTATAAACGAATTAATTTATTTACAACATGATTAATAATTTATTTAACAACTTATTTAATAATAAGTTTACAGTTTTTGTTCTATACATATTTCAATTATAAAATTATATAAATTATAATAAATAAAAAAAACTCAAAATAGTCTTCAAAAAGTCTTTAAATAGTTTGATAAAAAAACAACATGAATTTAAACATGAAGAACTTTAAATTTCAAACAATTGATGAAAAATTTTTTACAGAAAACTTATCAAGTTAGATTGGTCATTTTCGAGTTCTCTGCAAGTTAAATACTAACACGACCTATTTATTAAACGCGTTATCGTGTTATTTTTAATTTTATGTCAAAAAAAATCAATTTTAATCCTCTAATTTTGTGTAAAATTCAAATCCTATTACCTGTATCGTATCAAAAAATTCTAGAGATTTTCAGCAAAATGTCTAAAACAATAAGTTTTAACGCTAAAAGTTCGTTAATAAAATTTTTAACGCGCGAATTCCAATCGCCTACAACACAAAAGTTTAACACAAATAGATAAATTTATATGTAATGCATACAAATAAATTTACAAATAAATTTATCTGTCGTTCTTTTCTAGTATTGACAAATGTAAGCCAAATAAATTTATTTGTTAAGTCAAATAAGTACAAGTAACAGATAAATTGTACTTGTTTGCTAAACAGATAAATTTATCTATTTCTTTCTAGTATTGACAAATGTTAGACAGATAAATTTATCTGTTCCTATCTAACATTAATAAATTTATTTATTTAGTGAAACAAACATAATTTAACCAATAAATTTATCTGTCTGCTTATTTGTACAAGACAGATAAATTTATCTGTTTGCTTTATACGTGTTTTGCAAAGGCACAATATTTTTTATACAGATAAATTTATCTGTTTGCTTTATACGTGTTTTGCAAAGGCACAATATATATACAATACAGATAAATTTACAGATAAATTTATCTTTGTGCTTTATACGTGTTTTGAAAATGTACAATATTTTTCATACAGATAAATTTATCTGTATATTTTGATAAATGCACAGATAAATTTATCTGTTTAAGGGTTCAACTGAATCTCGCACGTTAAAACTGAATCTCACGAGTTAAAATTTTTTTATGATAGACGAAAAATAAAATCAACGCTATTTTAAATACTTAAAACTAATTTTTCAAAAATTCTAACACTATTATAAAAATTTATAAGTATATATAATTAGAAACTCTTGAAGAACTCGCCTGTTGCTACGGAGTCTACATATCATTGTTGATTTGTTTCCTTCTCGTTACTAGTTTTCCGGGTCCGTCACATAGTCATACCATTTAACTAGGCCCGTTTACTATAATAGTTTATTTATTTTCTTTTCTTTTGTTTTTTAGCAAACTCTTTTTAATTATTAAATAAAATTATTATATTTTTTAACTTCTCTTATTAAGACAAGTTAAAAAAATAATTTTTTAACCAAAATATAAAGTAAGTTAATCAAAAATCAAAAATCAAAAATCAAAAATCAAAAAAAGTCAATAAACTAAGATTTACATTGCTTATTAGTTATTTTTAATTACTGTCTTCAGTGATTTTTTTTATTTTTAATTATTTTTAAAAATTTTCCAATTCCTCTTAACAAGAAAATTCAAAAAACTATAAAATTATTGCCCAAAAAGACAAAAATATTCTTCTAACATTTGGTTGATGGCAAGTCAAAACATTCTTTTTAATCAAAAGCTAGGAAGTTTCTAATTACACAAAAAATTATTTAGTTTATTTATTTTTTTTTTAAAAATAAAAACTATTAACACGCAAAATTTCAATAGTGAGTGAACCCAATACTTTTATTAAGCGAATTTGGAAGGTTTCCAAAAAACCCACTATTAGACAATTAAATAGACCAACCATTTATTTTTTTGATTTCTATAATCGAGGTGAATTAAAAAAATTAATTAAAAAAAAAACTTAAAAAGACAAAAATAAATTAAAATAAATTAATAAATCAAATTTAATATTTTTTATTTTTATTTTTAGTAAAAAAAATTTAATTTTTTAAAAATTTTTTAATTTATCTCATCAAAATTATTTAAAAAATAAAAAAATGTAACCACACAATAAAAAAAAAAAGAAAGTAAAATCCACTATATTTAACCCAAAGAAGGCCTCATTTCCAAAATGACCTCTTCGTTTTAATGGGGTACATCTTTTGATAAATGTTGGGATATGACAGAGAGGAGATTGAGTAAGAAGATAAGGGCGAAGAGGGGACAAACCATAGAGATAGATATAGGGTAGATTGGACTTTCAGGGTAGATTGGATTTTCTTTATTTTTTTAAATAAAAAAATAGAATTTTTTATATTTTTATTTTTATTTAATAGAATTCAACGTTAAATTGATTTTAATAAATTTAAATTGTTCGAATTATAAAGTTATTGACAACAACTTTTAAGTAAAAAATTAAATTAATTTAATATTAACAACAAGATAATTAGATCATATTATTTTTTAAAAAATAAAAATAAAATTAATTACCTGCCGTGTATATAGTTTTGCAATCAATAATTGTTATGTTCAGAAAGTTCTGTCAACCTGATTTTAATAAAATATTTTGGGCTTGTGTTGTCAAGTGTCTTGGTCAGCCACATCCCCAAGATCATGCACCGTGTCCTCTCACACAGATTGCCCGGGTGTTGGATGTCGGGCCCGCTGTGATCCGGTCACAATGTCTATGTTGTGACTCAGTAGTCCTTGTAGGATAGGTAGTGACTTCAAATATATTTTATTCAGAATTTTAAAATTGAGTTAAAATCATTTGTTATTTGAATTTATTAACTATATAATTTTTGTAAAAAATTATATTAATTAATTATTATTAATCACGTATGATGTAAATATATTTATTTAATAATTTATTTATAAATTATTATAAAGTAATTAATTTTTTTAAAATAAATATATTTTAATTATATAAATAATAATTATCGATTTACTTAATTTGTTTACACGAATTACTTAGTTAATGAATTGTACTCACAGTCCACACGACTACTGTGACCCACTCACAATAAGAACCCAATCTTGCCGGGTGTTTGGCTAAGCTTTTAAAGTTTATTTTTAATTTTTTATTATTAATTTTAGTAATAAGTTATAATTATTTTTAAATATTTATAATTTTTAATACAAATTATAATTATTTTTTATTTTAACTATAAATTAAAATATTTATTAAATATTTATATTTTTTTATTATAATATAAAATTTATAATCGGCTAATTTCTACCGAATGACACCCACTGCCTGTCTCTGATCCGCAAAATGACCATTGATAAGTGTAGGTTCTTTTTACCTAAAATTTGTACCAAAGCTATGGACACTTGGGCTGTGCTTGGATTGAGTTGAGTTGTGTGAAATTGTTACTCAATTTATTCTTAAAATTAACGGATTTGTTGATATTTAGGCTATTTTACAAGTTGGATAATTAAAAAAAAAATCAATAAACTCACTAAACTATTAACTTAGCAATTTTCAGCAAGTATGTGTTATTATAACTCATTTAGACTTTCATTGGACATAGTAAATTTAGCAAATTCTAAATTTTTAAAAAGCATTACAGATTTTCAATCCAACTAGCATAACGAATAATACATTCATCCAAGTAATTAACTATGATAATATTAGTAACAACAAAAAGTGCTAAAGTGGTCTATCAATCAGTGGACAAAGCATGAGATTGTGCAAAATTTATTAGGATTTGGACTTATGTATTTTAATTGTATATATATAATCAGTTATGATTTTTATAAGTAGAATATTATGAAACTCATGT
>JAOTRH010031603.1:0-15844 GCA_034768845.1 Heliamphora exappendiculata | reverse complement strand
CAAAAAATCAAGCACACAAGCTCTCAACATATCCTCTAAGATCTGTATAGTCCGCTCGAACTGACCATCCGTCTGCAGATGAAACGCAGTGCTGAACATCAAGCTTGTCCCCAAAGCCACCTGAAGACTCTACCAAAAGCGCAATGTAAAGCGCGGGGCTCGATCAAAAATAATAGATACAGGTACTCCAGTAACCAAGCAATCTCACCGACATACAGTCTACTCATCTTGTCCACAGAATCATTCACGTGAATGGGAAGAAAGTGTGCGAATTTTTTCAGCCTATTGACCACAACCCAAATAGCGTCATGTCCCTGAGGTGATCTAGGAAGTCCCGATACAAAGTTCATCCTGATGTTCTCTCACTTCCATTTTGATATTGGCAACGACTGTAACAACCATGCAGGTCTCTGATGCTCTGCCTTTACCTGCTGACAAGTAAGGCACCGAGAAACAAACTGAATCACATCACTCTTCATTCCCTTCCACTAGAACTGTCGGCACAGATCATGATACATCTTGGTGCCTCCCTGGTGCACTCCAAGACGATAATGATGAAAATTATGCAATACACCGGCACGGCACGACTCTCGCACAAACACTCTCCCTGCCAATCTCAAACTCTGATATGGGCTCATAACCCATCCCGTGGTGTCTTTTCCACTAGCGATACGATTTCGTAACATCCGAGCCTCCTGATCTATCTGCTAAGCCTCTAGAACACGAGCAACCAATATAGGTCATGAAACCATTGAAAATAATGCCGCACCCTTCCCTGTCTCCCCGAGACATAGATCAAACTCACCAACCTCTCCAAGCATGTCCCACTCTCATAAGGCAATGAAAGCTAATGAACCATGAGATCTCCTACTAAGAGCGTCGGCCACAACATTGGTCTTCCTCGGGTGATACTGAAGGTCAAAATCGTAATCTTTCATAAACTCCATCCATCGTCGTTGGCGTGGATTCATATCCTTTTGTGAAAATAAGTATTTTAAACTTTTGTGATCAGAGAAAACCTCAAAATGCTCACCATAAAGATAATGCCACCATGCCTTCAAGGAAAAAACCACGACTACCAACTCCAAATCATGTATCAGATAATTCTTTCCATGAGTCTTCAACTACCGAGATCCACAAGCCACAACTTTACCTTCCTTCATAAAAACACAACCTAAACCATCATGCAATGCATTACAATACACTATATAACCCAAACCTCGTTCTGGAATAACTAACACTGGTGCACTAGTCAACTTCTTCTTCAACTCCTAGAATGCTAACTCATAGGGCTCGCTCCAAACGAACTTAACTCCCTTTCGCGTAAGACGCATCATCAGCGCGGCAAGTCTAGAAAAGTCTTTCACAAATCGCCGGTAGTAGCCTACCAAACCCAAAAAGCTATGGATTTCTAATACATTTTTTTATCATTCTTAATCCATCATTGCGTCAGTCTTTGAAGAATCCACAGATACCCCATCCCTTGATACCACATGACCCAGAAACCTTACCTCAAGCATTCAAAATTCACACTTCTCAAACTTCGCATACAGACGATGCTCTCTCAAAAGCTGTAGCACAATACGTAGGTAGTTTTCATGCATCTCCCACATGGGTGAGTAGATAAGAATGCCATCCACAAACACAATCACAAAACTATCCAAAATCGGATGAAATATACGGTTCATCAAACCCATGAATGTCGCAAGAGCGCTCGTCAAACCGAATGGCATAACCAAAAACTCATAGTGACCATAACGAGTCCAAAAGGTGGTCTTCACTATGTCTTCGTCCCTAATTCTCAACTGATGATACCCTGACCTCCAATCAATTTTTGAAAAGCAACTCAAACCTTTTAGTTGATCAAACAAGTCACCAATCCTCGGCATAGGATACTTATTTTTCATCGTTACTTGATTCAACTTCTGGTAGTTAATACACAACCTCAAGGACCCTTCCTTCTTTTTAGCAAATAGAGCCAGAGCTCCCCACGGCGACGTACTCAGATGTATAAACCCCTTATCAAGCAACTCCTGAAGCTGTACATTGAGCTCTTGCAACTCAGTCGGTGCAAAGCGGTAAGATGGCATCAAAATAGAAGCAGCTCTCAGAATGAGATTGATAGAAAACCCTATCTCACGACTCGGTGGAAACTCAAACAGATCATCAAGGAAGACATTTGGATAGTCACAAACCACATGGGAAAACTCCCTACGAACCTCAACCGCCTCATCCAACATAAGAGCAAAAAAGAGAAAATCCAAGTTTCCTCGGTTCTGAACAACACCAAGCATGGACACCAAACCCTCGTCTCGATCGCCCATGAAGCAAAAGTAATCACCCTTAGGAGTACAAATCGACACCCTCCATCGATCGCAATCGATAAAAGCACGATAGGTGGTCAGCTAGTCCATCCCTAGGATGATACCAAACGTGGTCATGTCTAGAATGATGAAATCAAACTTTAAGCAGCAACTGACGACCTCTAACTCACAGGATCTACAAATTCAACCTAACACCACATTCCCACCGATCGAAGTCTCTACATGCAGCGTACTACCCAACAAGTCTATCTCTAACCCCAAAGCAGATGCAAAAGTAGATGAAATAAAGGAATGCAATGCTCCCGTGTGGATAATAATACTAGTCTATGATCTATACACTAGAGAGTACCTCTGATCACTGATGTGGTAGCTACAGCATTAGGCACGATCAGTACCTTGGGAGAACTGGGGTCAGCAAGGGCATATACTCTGCTCTGTGGTGCTCTAGTCTGTCCACCGTAGCCTTAGACTGTCGACTACCACACTAATTGTGCTGAGGCACCCCATCTGCAATCCTAGACGTCTGAGCCATAGGCTGCTGATAAGTCTGTAGTCCCTATGCGGGTGGAACAGCTGGTGCACGTGCTGTGCTCTGTACACTCCCTCCTTGAGGGAAGTTCCTACGAATGTGTCCTGACTGGTCACATCCATAAAAAACATCTCACTCTTGTGACTGAACAGGTACAGAACTCTGAGACTGTCTATTATGTGGACAATTCGTCACCTGATGCCCTGGCTGCCTGCACTGATAACAAATGAGCTCTCTCTTCTTCGACCTTCCTGATGAAGCCATCGAAGGTGCTGGTATAGAAAATTGCTACTGTGACCCAGAGGAACGTGGACCAAGGCCAAAGGACCTCTGCCTCTTGTTGGAGCGCCCTTCTGACTGAGTGTCCACTCCACACTGCGATTTCCTGGCCTCCCTAGGTCTATGAGTCTCTCTTAGAGTATTCTCTATAGTAACGGCCGGCTCCACCAGATTTGTAAAAACACGTAATCTCAATCTTGCCACATGTTCCCTAATTGAGGACCTCAAACCCCTTTTAAACCTCTTCAAGCGCAAATCGTCAGTAGATATGCAGTCTTGAGCAAAGTGGGACAAGCTAGTGAACCTCGCCTCAAACTGTACAACACTCAACGCCCCTTAGATGAGGAAAAAGAACTCCTCATGGTAAAGATCTCTCAAGGACTCAGGAATGTACTTCTCCAGAAATACCGGTGTAAACGCATCCCATGTGCCTCCCACAATTGTTCTAGCAAATTTTCACCATTCATGAGCATCACCTTTGAACTGGAAGGTAGCAAATGCAACCCTCAAGTTATCCTCAACTATTTGTAGTGTATCTAGAATCCTAGTCACAAGCTCCAACCATTCAGTGTCCACCTTGGGATTGGGATCCCAACAAAGGTAGGAGGGTCAAGATGCCAAAACTTTCACATCACGACAGTCGCCCTCGGCTCGGGTACTCTCTCTCTCTCCCGTAGTAGCCTCAGCTAGCTGGCAGATGGAGCCTACCATCTCACACAGCAAGTCTACCCCATCTACCGGTCCTTAAGAAGCATTAGTATCCCCAGCATCAGGGATTGGCACATTCCCTTGGCCTAAACCACGGCCACAGCCTTGACCACGGCCTTGTCCTCTCCGTGCAAACATAACTGCTATATGAAAGCAACATAAAACATAATAACATAAGCTTTCATTCATCATGTTATCTCACTAACATAAAACACATAATCATGCTAACACACAGCCATTCAAGATCATGTAAATACACCTCCCATACCGAGGAGAACTGACAAGAGTGACGCGTCAATTTGGATAACCTACTTAGATTTTATACCCAAAAATGCGTCGACTAAATGCATTTCTAACTTGGCGTCCAGGCTTGTTAATCCAAACACCAAAAGGCAAGACTAATCAATCCTAAGGTCCAATCCCCATGCTCACGTATACACGGCCTCTGCATGCTCAATGAGTTATCATACTCATGTTATCAAAACATTTAAATACATGCAATCAAGCACACACAACTACCCTCACAGGTGATGTAACCTCTTTCCACAACTCTTAGGTATTCAAACTCAGAGCTCTAATACCGAGTTGTCACGCCCCAAAACCCGGGTCACGTGAAAAAATTACGGAACAACCATTTTGGGATGCCACAATCCACCAAAACTGCCCGAACTCAAACGGGTCAAAGATCAAATGAAAATGAGATTTTTCTTGCGAAATAATTAGCAAAATATGTCATTTTGAATCAAAAAAGATTTCTCTAACCAGAACCTTCTTTCGAAACAAAACCCAAATCTTAGTCATAGCGGCTATCCGCTTGAGCGATTAGAGGCCCGCTCGAGCGGTGAGACGCCTGAGAGATTTTTCCAGCCAGAAATCAAAAAGTCTTTTGAAGTCTAAAAAACACACCTGAAAACATAATCTCCGAACAGGGATTTGAATAAGACAAAAAAAATAGGGACAAAACATCATTTTGATATGGAAACTTCTCATTTCAACCCCAAAACTTGGATACCAACGTTTTTAAACCAAAAACAAAACTTTTCAAACCGAGAAGTCCCAACCCAACACGGGCTCACATCTCACATGCAAACAACATATGAAACAATAGCCTTAAGGCCTTACATAACATAAATAGAATCCAAAATACATATATATCTATAAACGATTCCCCAACATGATTCCATAACGAAAGAGAAAACTATAAAAAGTCTTTCGCCTACTCAGGCTCCACTCGATCATCTCTCGTGATCACAGTCACCTGAAAAAGGATTTCAAAATCTCACAATGTTAGTCGAAGCCCAATAGGAATAGACTATCATTAATTTAAAAACAAAACATGCTAACACGAGTAAGATGATATTTGACTCACACGAACCCCATAAATAGTTTTACTTCTCAAGAAAAAACCACAAGTTTTTATCTCATTTCATAATGTCCAACAGTATAATAAGCACATAACAATCATGTTCACATGCATCTCGTACTCTTTTTGTAACGCCCCAATGTTGAACTAATAAAATTAGAGTAAGGAATAGAAAATCTTTCCAATAATGGTAACTGTTTCTTTTGAATACAACCTTTAGAACATATTAAATTTGTAACCCAAACGTAGTTTAAACATATTTAGGAAGAACCCCGTTCTAAAACGAGTTTTCGAGAAAAGCTGCCAAGTGGAGCCCGCTCAAGCGGACTCCTCACCGCTCAAGCAGTGAGACACCCGAGAACTACTACCTAAAAACTTTGAGAATTTTCTAAGTTTCGTAAAAACAACCACTTTCTCTCCTCCTTTAAACATGATCTTAAACAAGAAAAACCAAGACGTTTAAACATGCATTTAAAATCCAAATAACCATCGTTCCACTATGAACCCGAAATTGAATTTCAATATCAAGTTACAACATTAAAAGATTAAAGTTTACAACCCAGCAAACAAACGAACGTCTTCACATGCATACAAGACATGGGTATGTGACTTTAAGGCCTTTCAACATATGTATTCTTGCCCCGAATTACAATACTTAAAAAGGGAACAAGAGTTACATCTTTGCACGTTCATTTCTCAAAAGATAATACAAAATGGGTTGTAATTCTATCAACTACTCAAAAGGGTCCCACGACCATCTTCTCAGTCCAAAATTCTCTTTTCGCTATCACCTGAAATGTTGTTATACAACATGAGTCGGAGTTCATACGAACAAGATTAGCATTGAATATATGCATGACATAAGAAGATGATTATACAGGAGGTACACATAAGTTTAATCAAAATCATTTCATTTGACCTAAGATAAATTCCCAATGCATAACTGAGTTTGAAAAAAAAAAGATTATTGTTCCACACTCCTTAATTTTCGTGAAAGTAACCAATTTACCACTTCCAATTAACCCAACACATTTTACCATACTCAATCAACCTGACACATTTTACTATTCTCCAGTTAAGGTTTTACCAACACATCCATTTACAACGCACGCACGCACACACGCCTTGTTGACATTTCTCATGATCCACCCACTCGTGGTATACAAACATAGGCACCAACGCCGGACGAGCGTATGGATCCATGTAGCGTTACACTTAACCCGGGCACATAGGCCCCATGAGGTAACAAAACGTTCTATACCCCGGCACGGCTAGCGTCCTTTCCCGGTTCACTAGCCGGCGAGTAGAGAACCCAATCTACGTAGTTTTTTGATCTTTCACCATGGAACAACTCGTGCCCAAACTTTAACGATTCTTAGATCTCAAAATCGGTCCTTTTAATTATCAAAACATATCACACACACGAGTCCAACCCAAAGTGATTTCTCTCACCAATCCTGACACAACTAACTCATTCACATTACAATATGCACACGCGAGTCCAACCCAAAGTGGTTCCTCTCGCCAAACCTAACACAACCAACTCTTTACATGTTTTCCCATTATTCACATTTTTAAGATGTTGGGTTTAGACCCTGAATTGACCATCTACATGGTTTAAATTCAATAACTCACTGGTTTTACACAACAAAACTCACATTTTCAGTTGACATCACCACACGTCACATAAATTCATGGAATAAATGCGCAATAGGTTATCACAATCCTCAATTTACCTAATAATCGCATCAATTTCAACATATGGGTCCCTTAACTCCAAAACTCCCAATTTTCATGCTTTAAACCCAATTTCAAACCCTAATTCATCATATTTCTCAATCCAACTATATGCAACAACAATGTAAAGATAGAAACATGTTAAATCTTCCATAGATATAAGATTTAACCTTCATTAGCATTAAACCCAAACCTAGGGCTTCAAAAATAATATTTTCATAATTTTATGTTCATAAATTCAAAGTTATGACACATCTCACGACGATATTCAAGGAAGGTCTTAGATCCTACCTTTGGGATGCTAGATCCACAAGAAAAAAGCCTCAAGCGAGCTCTAACCATGAGATTCTCCAACTGTATAGTGAGAAAAAGTCCCCAATGCCACAATCAGGCCTCCAACGATTGAGCCACTGATAGGAAAGCAAGAAACTGTCTCAAGAAGTGCCAAGAAAGCTCTAACACTCTCCAAACACAAACCCTAGTTCTCACATTTTCTCTAGAGAGATAGAGATATGAAAAGAATGAGAAGAAAATGAGCACTACGCGAGTTTTAAAAAGTCTGCTCCATGACAGTTCGCTCGAGCAGACCCCCACCGCTCAAGCAGTCCCCTCCTCCAGGACCTCTCAGCCACCTGTCCGCTCGAGCGGGCTCCCCCACATCTCGAGCGGTCAACGCTGGGGAAACAAACCGAGCAAAAGTTGTCAAAATTTGATCGAATCATAAACCAAACGCCTCACAGCAATGATCCCATGCATTACCCCACACTTAACCATAGTTAGCACATATATACAGGTTCAAGTTTTAATTCTTACGCGACATTTACACTTACAAACGTTCCCACCGAGCATGATATACTCGTTTTCATTAACATTAGAAAATAATAAGGGACCAGGTCCCTACAACCTCTCCCACTTCAGAGATTTCGTCCCTGAAATCATACATACATCAAGAACTAAACAACTCGAGATAGTTTCTGTGAACTTACAAGTCTTGCTCCCACATGGCTTCTTCAATGCCATGGTGAAGCCACAACACCTTTACATACCGAATGGTTCTCCCTCGCAAAACTTGTTCTTTTGTGTCAAGGATTCTCACCAGTCTCTCCTCATAGGTAATATCGTCCTCCACCCTCAACTCCGTCCAATCCAAAATATGGGATGGGTCTGGCTCATACTTACGCAACATAGGTACGTGAAACATATTGTACATGGAGGCTAGCTGTGGTGGCAAGGCTAGGCGGTAGGTCACCTCTCCAATCCTATCAAGGATCTCAAACGGGCCGATAAAACGTGGCGATAACTTTCCACTCCTACCAAATCTCATTAAACCCTTTCGTGGTGAGACCTTCGAGAACATGTGGTCTCCCACCTCAAATGCTAATGATCTCCTTCTCTTGTCTGCATAGGTCTTTTGGCGGTTTTGGGCGGTCATTAAACGCTTACGGATCGCGATGATATTTTTGTGATTTCACGCACAAGCTCGGGCCCTAACACGGCTATTTCACCAATGTTGGTCCAATAAATGGGTGACCTACAAGGTCTACTATACAATGCCTCATAAAGCACCATCTCAATGCTCGATTGATAACTGTTGTTGTAGGAGAATTTCACTAACGGTAAGTGATCCTCCCGTGACCCATGAAAATCTAGAACACACGCTCGTAGAATATCCTCAAGTATCTGAATAGTGCGTTCTGACTGGCTATCCATCTGTGGGTGAAAAGAAGTACTAAGAAGTAGGCTCATCCCCACAACTAATTGCAAACTCTGCTAAAAACGTGACGTGAAATGAGGATCTCGATCTGAAACGATGGAAACTGGCACTCCGTGGAGTCTAACAATCTCACTCACATAAAGTTCACTGACTTTATCAACTGAATCCATCATACAAATTGGTAGGAGACGGCACGACTTAGTCAACCTGTCCACCACAACCCATACGGCATCATGCCCCTTCAGCAACCTCAGAAGGCCCAAAACGAAATCCATGGTGATGTTCTCCCATTTCCATTTCAACACTGGCAACGATTGCAACTGACCTGCTAGTTTCTGATGCTCGGCCTTTACTTTCTAACAAGTGAGATAACGCGAGATAAAAAGCTCAACGTTTTTCTTCATACCCTTTCACCAAAACTACCTACGTATGTCATAATACATTTTGGTGCCACCCGGATGCACCACCAAGCGTGAATAATGAAACTCACGTAGCACGTCTCCACAACACATTTCTAGCACAAAGATCCTTCCCACAAACATCATATTCTGATCAGAGTGGATAGTCCACCCCTTGGCGTCCTAGCCACTCAAGACTCACTCCCGAAACATCAAACTCTTTGCATTCGATCGTTGTGTCTTAATAACGCAGTAAACAAGGGCAGTTTGAGAAACTACCTCAAACAAGGTAACACACCCACCAGACTCTCCCAAATGAAGGTTATACTCCCCAACTTCCCTGAGCATATCCACTCCCTAACGGCCACGCGAGCTAACGTTCTCAAAGAATTTTGACTAAGGGCATCGGCCACCACATTCGCCTTGCCCGGATGATACTGTATATCAAAATTATAGTCTCCCAAGAACTCTATCCATCTCCTCTGGCACATATTCAGATCCTTATATGAAAACACGTACTTCAAACTCTTATGGTCTGAGAACACTTCAAACTCTTATGGTCCGAGAACACTTCAAAGCGTTCTGCATACAGGTAATGTCTCCAGATCTTTAGAGCAAAAACCACTGCTACGAGCTCCAAATCATGTGTAGGGTAGTTCTTCTCATGAACCTTCAACTACCTCGATCCATAGGCCACCACTTTATCCAGTTGCATTAACATGCAACCCAACCCCTTGTGCGACGCATCGCAATAAATGGCATAATCGAGTCCTCTTTTCGATACAACCAAAATAAGCGCACTAGTCAACCTTATCTTCAATATCTAAAAGATGAGCTCACAACTATCATCCCATACGAACTTGATTCCTTTCCATGTAAGGCATGTCATTGGCATTGCAAGCCTAGAGAAGAATTTTACAAATCGGCGATAGTAACCTGTCAATCCCAAGAAACTCCGAATCTCAAACATATTTTTCGATCTTTCCCATTCCATCATAGCATTGATCTTAGATAAATCCACAGCCACTCCATCCTTCGAAACTACGTGCCCCAAAAACTTTATCTCAGGTAACCAAAACTCGCATTTATCGTACTTGGCGTATAATCGACGTTCCCGTAACAACTGTAAGGCAATTCGAAGATGCTCCTTGTGCTCCTCTTCCGATAATGAATAAATCAAGATGTCATCCGTGAACACTGCCACGAATTAATCAAGGTAAGGGTGAAAGACACGGTTCATAAGGTCCACGAATGTCGTCAGCGCATTAGTCAATCCAAAAGGCATTACCAAAAACTCAAAATGCCTATAGCGAATACGAAAAGCCGTCTTTGGAATGTCTTCCTCCTTGACCCGTAACTGGTGATAACCCAATCTCAAGTCGATCTTTGAGAAACAATAAGAACCTTTTAACTAGTCAAATAAGTCGTCGATACGCGGCATAGGGTACTTATTTTTAACGGTCACGTGGTTCAACTTATGATAATTTATACAAAGGCGTAACGACCCATCCTTCTTCTTTGCGAACAATGTCATAGCGCCCCAAGGAGACACACTAGGGCAGATGAACCCCTTGTCCAACAATTCTTATACCTGCACTTTCAATTCTACCAATTCTGTCGGTGCAAAACGGTATGAAAGCATGGAAATGGGGGCAATCCCTGGAAGGAGGTCTATGAAAAACTTTAACTTTTTGCCATGGTGGAAGATCAAATAATTCACCTAAAAACACATCAGGAAACTCACAGACAATGGGAGGAAGCTCTCCCCGAGTGGGATCAATCTCACTCATCGATAAGTCAGAGAAAAAGAGACTAAGGCTGTCACGGCTCTGCGATCGAAGAGGCTTAGGTGCTAAACCATTATCTCAGTCACCCAAAAAATAAAAGGAGTCTTCCTTCGGTGCACAAACAAACAGTCGCCACCGGTCACAATCGATGAAGGCGCGATAAGTGGTCAGCCAATTCATCCCTAGGATGATATCGAACCAGGCCATATAGAGCATGACAAAATCAAACACCAAACGACGGTCAGCAACCTCCATCTCATAAGCTCTACAGGCACGTCTCAACACGGTAGTCTCACCCATCAGCGTTTCTACACATAAGGTACTACCCAACACATCTACCTCTAACCCCAATGCAGATGCGAATGCGGATGAGATTAAAGAATGTGATGCTCCAGTGTCAACAAGACCACTGGCCAAAAAATCGTACACTAAGAATGTACCTCGTATGATCGAAGGACTGGCTGCAGCTTCTGGCACTATAGGTGCCACTGACGTATTAGGCTCTACAAGAGCATACACTCACCCCTGGTTCCCCTGATTCTGTCCATCGCTACCCCTAGTCCTCGGCTGCCTCGCTGACTGAGCTGAGGTAGCACCTCCTACTGTCCTCACTGACTGTACCCCTGAATGCTGCTATGAATGCCCGTAACCTTATCGGCCCTGTGATGCCTATACCCAATTTGCAAACATTCTATTTTTGTGTTCGAGTGAAAAACCAGTGTCCTTGCAAGGACCGCTCGAGCAATCTTTTGATCGATCGAGTGGTTTGGGCAATGTTCTAAAAATTTTGTTTGTTTGTTTTAAAGCTTAGACCTCGGGGACCGTGACCTTCGTCTTTTGGGTTATTCTTTTACATAAACTAAACACTCAAAAGTGCATTTTTTTTAAGTTTTGAAGCTCATTTTCTTTTAAGTTCCTTGAACCGTTTGGGTTCAGGTGTTTTTTATGGATCTTAGTATCTCAAAACGGATTTTACTTGAGTGTTTCATGTGACCCGAGTTTTAGAGCATGACAACAAATAACACCAAAAAATGAATCAATGGTGGGTAATTTCTTTATCTGTAACTGGAAATAATCACCGAAAGCAAGCCACCACTATATGAGTCATCTAGGAAATTTTGTAACAAATTTTGCCAATATTGTGATAAGGGTAGTGCCTGGCTGAACGAGTTTAGAACTACACCAAGCATGCATGTAGCGATCCAGTTCGGACCCTAATTATAACGATCTGGTTCGAACCCTAGTTGCAACAACCTAGTTCGGACCCTAATTGTAACGACCCGAATCAAGCCCTAGTATTAGCAACAGTTAGACCATGAGATCTTAGGTCACTAAAAGGTTAGGAAAAAACCCTTGTTCAACTAGAAACCCTGATTCTATCTAGAAACCCTAAAAGACCTAACACTCAAGATGAAAAATCCCTAATACGAAAAGAAAGCCTTCTAATCTCAGAGATCATGAACTTACGCTAAGACACTAGTTCAAAACTCAAAGGAGCTAAACCTATAAATAAAATTCTGGGCCCCAAACTCTTCTTAAGAAATGCTAATCTAGTCTTGTAATCTTTCAAGCCCAACACTCTATACGTGTTGCCCCATAATAACAAAAAACAAACTCATTAAATCGAGAAATTATAACAAAATTCGCTAAAATTCAATACACATCAAAATTTAAAAATTATAGTTAGAAAATTCTTGTTAAAATTACGTCGTCACGATAGTTCATAAATTAACATTAAAAGTTTATATTAAATTTTTTGGAAATTTAACGCATATAAAATTTTACATCAAAATTTAAACGATGCAAAATAATTCCCCAATTTGATACATGTTCACCACGTATCTATGAAGTTAGAGAGAAATCTAGAACCTTAAGTCGGCATCGAGTTATAGATTTGGAGAATTGCTGCTTGGAAATTTTAATTTGCCGCTTAGGAAAATTTGATTATTATAAATACTCAACTGAGGCTCAGATCTCCTTCATCAGTTTCAACCTAAGAGAATTAGGAAAAAAAGAATAATAATACATATTATATACATATATATACAATACATAGAGAGGAAAGAAAACGGGTCCTCCCCGCGCCAACTGTCGCACCGCGCGACGCCACCCCGCTGCCCACTGCCCATCAGCCAGCCGCCGCTGGCCCAGTGCACCGCCACCCATGGCGACCCCATCGGTGCCGCCGTCAACCACCGCCACCGTCGCTGGCCTCTATTTCTCTCTCTCTCCCTCTCAGGTATCTTCTTTTCTCTCTCTTTCTACAGTTTTTTTTCTTCTCCCCATGGTGGTGCCACCACCACCAACCTCCACGACCATCACCAGAACCACCACCCCGACCACTGGAACCACCACCCCGACCACTGGAACCACCACACACCACCCTAAGACCACCAGCCATCGCCGATCACCATAGAAATCATAAACCTTGAATAATTTACCAAAACCCTGCTAACTATTCGCAGACCACCACCACTGTACACACCACCCTCGCTTTGCCACTAGTGATTTTTACCCTTTTGATGCCCCAATACTGCTAGTGAATGGTTTCGATCGTGGTAAACTTCTCTAGCAAGCCCAAACCAGAAAATTATTGTTAATAAATTTTTGTTAAAACCAGTTTTTCGAGCCATCTTTGAACAGCTATAACCGCCACCTCGAACCTCCGTTTTGACTACCATAAATTTCAATAGACTCACCTCATGGCCACCTACGTGTAGACGCGACGGCTATCAAAATCGACATCCAAATTATCCAGACTAGTGTTCCGAAGTTAGACGAAATTAACAACGACAAACCACGCGCATTATGTGTGCTACTGGGTTGCTGTGTGTTAGAATATTAGATTTGGTTCCGAAAATATTCTAATTTGATTTTATTTGATTCTTTGTATTTATTGTATTTATAATTTTACTTAGCTCTATTCGCCTATAAATAGGCCATATATTGTACAGTTTTATATATACAATTATTTTCTCTTCTCAATTTCTTCATGGTATCAGAGCCACAGTCTTGTGGCCTGTAGGACTTTTTTCGACGTACTGTCGTGCCCTCACCAGGGCACTTATCGCCTCGCTCAGTTGCATCGCCTCCTCAAATCTCATGATCTTGCGATTTGCACCAGTGTTTACGCCAACCTCATCACCATTATCTTGCGTCATTGTCCAAGTCCACTTCTGTGTCGGTTAGCATCGACAACCAGTAGATCTACTGACGCCGCTGGACGAAAACAACACTGTCAAAAACAACACTATTGTTGTGTCACATGGCCCTCACCATCCTCGTCGGTCGTTTTGAAAATCCACAAATCAGTGATGTCTCTTTGCTATCCTTGTTGAAGTAATCGTTTTTATTGCCGCCGACCATCATCGATGTTCACCACCACTTCTTTCGGCACTAGAGTCGCAAAAGGGAGTCGAGGAGTCGCAAAGACGAGTTCTTGTTTCAATCGTGGAGTCGTGCAGTTGCAATCACTTTGTGTGAGGTACCAAGATGACCTGGCCCATAATCATTATTCCAAACTAATTACCCAGCCCATTAATATAATCTTACCCAGCCCTTTTTTAATCCAACCAGCCCACTTATGCTCTCAACCAAACTCAACCCTTTATTAATGTATTTATTTATTTATTTATTTAGATATTTATTTATTTATTTAAAAATTTTAATAAATAAATCAATAAATAAATCAATCGAATCTCACCACTTCTACCACTTTCAACATGTTTCAATATGTATCGAATATCGATTCAATTGTCTGTCCTATTGATATTATATTGGATGGATCCAATTATAGTATATGGGCTCAGAATATGAAAATTTTCTTAAAAGGACGTTTCTTATGGCGCTATGTGACTAGAGCCATTCATGAACCCGTACAGAACAGCAGCAAGACGAAAAAGGCATTTGTAACTCGTCTGGAAGACTGGGACAATATTCACTACAAATTTTTGTCTTGGTTCATCAACACCTCTATTCCGTCCATCAACAATCTTTTTCCAAAACTTGGGAATGCTACCAATGCTTGAAATTTTCTGGCTAAACGATACAATTGCATGATGCCTCCTTGGAATTTCAACTGGAAGCCAAACTTTATCAAATGCGTCAGGAACCCGGTCAGTCTATTGCTGATTTCTATTCCCAGACCAATCATATTTGGAAACAATTATCTGCTGCAGGTCCAAAGCTCGAATGCTCTAAAGATATTCACATGTTTGCTGCTTGGCTTAGTCGATGAAAATTTATACACTTTATGATGGCTTTTCGAGATGATTTTGAATCTACTCGAACCTCCCTTCTTCATCATCAACCACTTTCAACTTTGGATGCTGCAATTTCTGAACTTATCTATAAAGAGACTCGTCGTTCCACTATGAAGCTGCAATCTTCTGATATGGTTCTTGCCACTGCTTCTCGTGGTACTTTCTCGTCTTCTACTGGGCGTTCATCCAAGACTAGTTTTTGCAAGTAGTGTAAATGCAATGGTCATACCATCGACGAATGTCACAAGTTCAAGTCCTATCAGCAAAAACAAGCTTCCCAACAGACAGCTGCTGTTGCTTCCTCTGCTTCGTCTACATCCGAGTCTTCCTCCCTGTCCACTTCTCTCACTGCAGCTGACGTGAAAGACTTAATTCACCAGGTTTTGTCCCAATCCTCCACTGCCTTGTCCGTCACCTCAGGTACATCTCAATGGTTTATAGACTCTACTTGCTATAATCATATGACATCTGATGCCACTATATTCTCTCATAAAATTGCTCTTTCTCTCAATCCTACCATTTACACTGTCGATAGTTCCCATATACCCATTAGCCTTATAGGGTCTATTTCTACTTCTCACTTATCTGTTAGTGATACTTACCTTGTGCCTAAACTTTTCTTAAATCTTCTTTCTGTTGGTCAACTTTGTGAGTTAGGCCTTGACTTGAAATTCTCTAACAATGGTGTTGATGTACAGGATTCACAGACGGGTCAGCTGCTTGGGACAGGCCGTAAAGTTGGA